>CAUYQV010071611.1:0-14592 GCA_963574575.1 Galagoides demidoff | reverse complement strand
ATGTCTTAACACAGTAACTAAGAAAATGTGACAAAGGCTATGTTAACCGATTTGATGAAAGATTTCAAATTCTATATAAAACCAGCACATTGTACTCCATAATTTTATTAATGTACACAGCTATGATTTAATTTAAAAAAAGAGGGCATACATGAATTGCATTTAAATAACCAACAGAGACAGAGGCCCTCAATGCCAGACTTCATCTCTCTGATGGCTATGGATTGCCCTCACTTCCAGCCCACCATCTCCTATTTGAAGGAGCTTATGGAATTCTGTGAGAATCTCTTGTACTTAATTCCATACACATACAGCATTTGTACATTTATCGAGGAAGCCTAAGACCTGTAACAGCAGCCGGAAGTGTCCAACATGTATTTGTGTCTCAACATATTATTGTAAACTACAGCTATAATCAAGTGATAAGCCTCCAAAGATTTATCTTCTAGCTTATCTGTGCTTTGGGAAAACACAGTACATTTTCTACCATCATCTCCCACCCCAAAGTAGAGCTCATGATAAATTGATGCTTATGCCCAAACATCTAAAACTGGGGCATGCGTCCAGGGGAGTATGGCCTGGCCACATGAATTAGAAATTCCACATCCTAAATCTATTGCCCTTTAGTCTGGACACAATAATTTTTATGTTCCTTAATTTTTTTATTTCTGTGACAGAGTACACGTTTTGGTTACATAATTTGCTTTTGTACATTTAAGTCAAAGTTATCCTCATTTAGGTTTTCATGATAGTTTCTTGTTGAAAACTCAGAGTAGCAATCATGAAACACATCACACAATAATTCATTACCAAAATCTTGTAGGATAAGAGTAGATTTTTGGCAGGGAATACAAATTTTGAAAAGTAATTTTCTCATAGGATGAGGGACTATGGAGGATTGGTGACTGTTTTTCTCCGCTGAAGAGAGAAAACAAAGAATTTAATCACTCCAAGAAAAAATCCATGAGTGCAGCCATCTCGGGGACTTCTCTTCATGTACTTTCTAGTAGCTTCCACTTCTGGGTACCTTCCCAAAAGATGCTGCCCGTGGGTTGCTGGATTTATGGCGTATAGCATTTGAACTTAATTTCCATCATCTTGAGTAAGGCAAAAAAATAGATCCATGTTGAAAAAAATGCCATAAATGTTCTCTTTTAAAACACCTCAAGTGCCAGGCATAGCTCTCAGGAAAACAGGGTGGTTGTGTACTCCGAGGGCAATTACTATTAAACCCATTCATAAGACACCAAGGTATCTAATGCGCATTACATTTATCACTACTATTTTGTGTTATACTTCTCAAAAGGAAAATCTCCTATAAAACAACACAAAGCCCCCTGTCTTTATGTGTGTAGGCTCCATGGGGGGCCCTCATTATGGAAGAATTGTGTTCTGGAAGCATTATGCACATGAATATACACACACATGCACTTCTGCTTTTGATGGCTATCTTCTCTAATGCCAGATTATAACATCGCCTAATATTACTGATTTTCATTCACACCCTCCTTCTTCAGCGAACTTCTTTATTCCACACTCAGAAAGTGACCCTCAACTTCCCAAGCTCTTTGCCAAATGTTAGAGACTGTGCTTCCTGTCGTTCACAGGTAGATCATCACCTCATGCCTGAAACTACAGGAAAATGCCCACTCCACAAAATCCAGCTTCCTGACCCCACTTAGGAATAAAAATATAGAGATGGGACAGACTGTCCTTTCTACTAAGCTAGCTCCCTTCATTGTCCCTGAAAGCAACACACTCAAAAGTACAATACAAGAAAAACTTTGCTGAATACAAAGGGAAATTTTTTAAGCCATTAAAGTATAATAAGGAAAAAATTAAAGCTGTTCTTAAAACTTTTCTCAATCTAAAGGTCTATGATGCTTCCTTGTGCCAGGGTGGCCCTGAGTTTCAATGCAAAGTCCCACAATCACTTCACTCTCCCACCCCTGTGCACAAAGTTTCTCTCTCCACTTGGTGTTGATGTGACACGGGTGGGTGATGGGAGTGGATTGGTGGCAACAGCGATGCAAGATCGTCTTGTGTTCTCTCATCAGTGCTCTTTTTTTGACATAATGTTAAAATCAGGTAGTACAGTCATTCACTTGATAATCTGATTATTCTGTAGGCGCTTGCTTGGATGGATTATTGCTGGATTTGGTGTTTGTGCAAAGGGAGAATTCCTAGAGGTCTCTATGGCCATCTTGCTCTGCCTGTTCTCTGGTAAAATTATTTTTTAACATATTGCCAACTCTGAAATTCCCTTGGCTTGTGCATGAAATAATTCAGACTATTATTATTTAAAGTCAAGTTTAAAGTATTCCCTCCTTCCTCCATAGGCTGCCAGAATAAGAAGAAAGCCTTATAGGCCACTTAATTGACCTTCATTTTGAAATCAGCCAGAAATGGAAGATATTATCTCTGTCCTGTTTTTTTTGAAATA
This sequence comes from Galagoides demidoff, assembly GCA_963574575.1. Taxonomy (NCBI): domain Eukaryota; kingdom Metazoa; phylum Chordata; class Mammalia; order Primates; family Galagidae; genus Galagoides; species Galagoides demidoff. The sequence goes on along the minus strand of CAUYQV010071611.1, from coordinate 12,149 downwards.
GTAGTATTGTCACTTCTTTTTTTTTCATACAATAAGTTAAAAATTGCTCACGCAAGGCCAAGAGCCAGTGTACAGATAATAAACGTCCAATGGAGATGAAAGCAGTGATAATTTTTTGCAACAACAGAGAAAAATGACCATGTCTATCTATAATAACTTAATGAGTTTATCAAACTTTTCTATTAACTAGGTCTCAGGGAGAATTATTGCACACATATTATCTCTATTTATATTCCAAATTACTAAAAAATCAGAAAAGATTACTTCTCAAATAGTTTCTTTATTTGATTGATAACTTCTGGCTAAATAATTAGCTGAAATAATTTCAAATCTACTCTCTCATGTCTTGTTCACATAAGATTTATTATTATTTCATTCCTTTTCTATTGTAAAGTTACAAATTAGAGAATATGGTTAAATTTGTTCCATAGTTAAAACATGGGACAAATTTTCAGTTTTTCTAAATGTAATAAAAGCAGAAAATTGAAATTCTAAAACTAAATGAAAAGAAACAGGCACATGCTGTTACAAATCAGTAAGCTAATATTTATAAAATCCATGGAAATAAAGTGCATTGTCTAGTCACTAGCATGTCTAGTCACAAAAAGAAATTTATAATTCAAATTAATAAAATGCATAATGCCAATTTTAAAACATAGGACTGTATGATAAGTAAAAATGTGCTGTTGAGCTAAATCACATTGAAATTTTCCTGTAGTTATGAATGCTGGAGCCTGCATGGTCCGAGTTCAAATCCCAGGTCTGCCATTAACTACTTCAGGTCTTGGCAAGTGAGCTCTCTGTGCCCAAGCTTTCCCTTCTGTGAGACAGATTTTTTAACCATTATATAAGCTTATATATCATGTGCATTGAAAAAGTACCAGGTCTCAGTGCTTGTGGCTTAAGCAGCTAAGGCGCCAGCCACAAACACCTGAGCTACTGGGTTCGAATCCAGCCAGGGTTCGCCTAACAACAATGACTGCTGCAACCAAAAAATAGCCAAGTATTGTGGTGGGCACCTGTAGTCCCTGCTACTTGGGAGGCAGAGGTAGGAGAATTGCTTGAGCCCAGGAGCTGGAGGTTGCTGTGAGCTGTGATGCCATAGCACTCTACCCAGGGTGACAACTTGAGGCTCTGTCTCAAAAAAAAAAAAAAAAAAGAAAAAGAAAAAGAAAAAGTACTGGGAAGATAGGAATACTCTGTATTTTGTTGTTATGGCTTTTTGTTATTATTTGCATTTACGATACTATAAGATAACAGAACATAATATTAAATAAACTTTTATAAAGGAACATTCATGATTCACCTTTCTTTAAACTCTCAGAAAATACAGTCTATGAATAAATGCATCAATAATGACAGATTTTTGGTGAGACTAGCCACTGCAAGACCAGTCACTCCGTGGCCCACACCGCTGATCCCTGTGCATTGAGAGGCCACCAAGACCAGTCATGCAATGGCCCACACCCCTGATCCCTGTGTTTTAAAAGGCCACACAGAAGGATTGCTTGAGCCCAAGAGTTTGAGACCAGCCTGGGTAACATAGCATGATGCTACCTCTACATAAAATAAAAAATTAGGTGAACACGATGACATTCAGCTACAGTCCCAGCTACTCCAGTAGCTGAGGCAGGAGGATCTCCTGAGGCCAGGAATTTGGGGTTATAGCCAGCTAAGATGGGACCATTACTCTCCAATCTGCACAACAAACTGAGACTTTGTCTCTTAAAAAAAGAACCAAGAACAATTCACTGTTATAACCAAAACAGGGAGTGCTCTTGTGCTGAGTCAGCAAGATGACGGTATTTTTTTTCTGATCGCTGACTCAAACACTTTCCCCTTTTCAACTTATCCTACTGTCTAATTTATACAATACTGTCTTCTTGCGTGTCAGCCTCCAAGTCTATCTTCTCAGGCAGCCTCGAGTAATCACTACTCCTCTCTGCACAGCAAGTCACTCTCCTCATTTGAATCCATACTGCACCTGTTTTCTCTACTACCCACTTCCCCCTTATCCTGAGCATCCTTTTACTATCAGTTAAATTCTCATATCCCTGTTTATGTTGCCACTAGAGGTTTCTTAAATTCAGATATAAACGTGAATAGGCCTTCCCCTCCTAATTCATCCAGCACATTATAACCTCACCAACATGTATTACTCCATAAAGAATGGAAAAGAGCGCTAAGAAGATAATCCCCTCACTTTTTAAGTTAAAAAAGCCTATAGTTGTCAGTTTTAACTTAAATCACAAAGTCACTGGAAATGGCTTGATATTTGCTAGACAATCAATGGTAATAATGATGTGCTTAAAATAAAAACACTATCCTCTGTTCCATACTCTGAAGAGTGAGAGCAAACATGAAATGAGGAAAAAAATCAGCCAATTATTTTAATATCCATTTTCAAATAAGCAAATTTATTGTATTTTCAAATTATTGCAAAGAATTTCTAGTTGAATTTTCCTCAGATATTTCTGCTGGCTTCTTGAACTGACGGATAGATGGCAGCCGGTAAAATTATGCTCGGCTTGTAAGTAGTGTTCTGCCTTTCTGTCATTCAGCCATTAAATGTCCCATACCCAGGTGACAGACTCAGCAAAACACATCTAGTATTATATCAAAGGCTGTCATTCTCCTTGCCAAGGGCCTGACCATAAAGGGTGTCTGAATTCGGGCAAGCCACTGAAATTCAATCAACGCAGAAAGTGTGTATTGGGAGATGAGGATAGCGGGGATCAGAGGGGCCAGGAGGTTGGAATTTTATGCCGGCCGCATAAGTTAGGAACAAATTTCTCATAGAAATCATAAAAATAGTTCCCCCATTTAATTAGAAATGAAAAAAAAACATGTTTACAGTATTGTAAATGTGTATAATATATATGTACCACTAAACTATCATTATTCAAAAATGTAGATTCACGTGGAACAGCATGATAATAGTGCATGAGAAGATAAAATAGAGCCCTGTAACAATTTGAAAAGTCCAACAGTGGCTCTAAATGGGATTTCAGTATGATAAAGGCAGCATTCTAATGAATGCAGTTACGATTTTTCTTTCATATTTTTAAATAAGTATATTCAGAAAACTTTGGATGAGTCATTTAGAGAAAAATTAAAATTACACATATAAGTCGAACTTCTAAGAAAATAAACTAAAAATAGAGCAAAAAATCAATGCAAAGAAACAAAACTTTGAAAAGTTAGAAGAAAATGTGATAAAATTCCCTTATAAATTGAGAATGGGAACTCATTTCTAAGACCCATAAAAGAAAAAATATATAATTTTAAATAAAAAAGTATCATGCCGGCATGACACAAAAAGAAAAGGAGTAAAGTCAAAGGTGAGTAACAAACAAGAAATTTAGTATAAACAAACCGGTATAGAAGTAAATGCAAAGTCACTAATATTAATAACGGATTACTCGAAAATAAAAGCTACTTGCAGAGGAAGTTTCAAACCATCTACTTTAAAATTTTCAATAAGTAGCTAGACATATAGGACAAACCTCGGAACAGAAGTAAATATTTCAGACATAGATAGGTTTCATCTGCATAAGGATAATTGATGAAGATAAGGGAACTGATGAGACAGAGAATACAGAAAGTAATGAACTCATCCTAAGAAAAACATGGTATTTTCCAAGAGTAGGAAGATAAAATAGTTCTATGAAAAAGGCAAGTAATGTACTCAGAGTTAAAAAGAAAGGAAAGCAGTGCCTTCTGGTGCTACAGGCTCTAAAGGGTGGGTTTCTATAAGGAGGTGGAGGAAGAAGAATGCTTTGTTCAATTCCATTCTTCAGGAGTAATTCCATGAAAGCATAACGCGTGCGTGTATGCAGAATATTACATACCTGTTTACACATGTCAATAAGGGTAAATATAAATCGGGAAGCTCATTGTTTACTAGATATTCTAATAAATCATTTAGTTCCACAATGTAATAACAAGATGTATTGGACAAATTTCCACGGCCTTAAATTTTTCACCCTAACTTGTGCTGTGGAAAGCTAAGACTCAGTTGCTGTTGACTTTGGCATCACCATTTGAAAGATAATAAGGCTGACCCTTTCTGAGAACATTAGGAAAACTGCCAAATTTCTCACTAATGCATGTAATGGGAAAACTAGCTTACAAACTTCCTTGTACACTCACTTACAGTCCTTACAAGGTAATTATTGTTAATTAGTAGTACTTTAACCAAAAGATGAAACATTCATTTACAGCAAAAAGAGTTTATTATAGTCAATGTGTTACCATTCTTCATTATTCTAATTAGTTTAATAGAGGTTACAGGTTTCAAGGAATAAAATTGGTGATTTTTTTCCCATTGCCTTTTTTTTAAGTAGGCCTTGTTACAATCCCATCTCACTATAGCCTCTGCCCTAAACAACAGATAAGAATAACAAAACAATTCAGACAAGCATAATTTTAATTATAAATATCTCAAACACTATTTTATGTAGAATATTAAAGAGCTCACATTTCAGTTTTTTTCTAATCTTTCCTTTGTACTGATTTCTTAAAAGAAAACAATTCACATTATAAAGTGGAATTTTTTATTCAGCTTTTTCAAAATGGAAAAGAAAGCATAAGATCAACATGTCTATGTCATGCATATCTACTCTGTCACTATTTAGATTTTAAAAACCATTTTTAGCCTGAAATGAAACATTTTCATAGAAATTTTTTAAGGTGGCTTTTTAAAATAGTTCTGATACTTTTATATGTGTGGTAGAAGAGGGCTCACTTTTCAATAAATTTTATAGGCACTGAAAAATCCTTTTGAGAGAGTATAATCAATGCTTAGACAATGGAGAATAAATGCACATACCTAGTTCAGAATTTAGTACTTAAAAAATATGAATGTAGCCAATGTAAGGGTGTTCAGCAAGCGCCCTGAGTGAAGGGCTCAATAACTTGAACTTTACCTTGGAAGTGAGAACAATGTAACCTAAAAATTTATATCTTCATATTAACTTGAAATTTAAAAAAGAAAAAAATATATATATAAACCATTAATTATTTTTCTTTCTCCTTGCTTCTCTTTTTCTTGTTTACTCTCTTGCCTTCTCTAAATTTTTTTTTCAAAATTCATTGTTCTCATGGATCATACTATCATTCTTTTTACTATTACGGCTAGAAACTCTGAGATCAGCCAAGAATACTCTTCTCTTTCAGCTCACTCCAGTTAGGTACCATGTTTCAACGACTCATTATCTGAAATAGCCCTAGGGTTAAACCCATCTTGTCTTTCCTGAGTTACCCCTTACTCCACCACCTTCATCACTCCTGCTGTGCTGCTACTTCATTTCTTCTTGCACAGGTGCTAAATTCATCTTCGAAAAATGTAATTTTCATCGTATCTCCTAATTCAGAAATTAGGTTTTTCATGTGTGAACAAATAATAGTTTCTGTCATCCACGTAATGCTCCACATTTTTCAAAATATTGCATTATATATCACTTCACTTTTATCTTTACTAAAGAAAATACACGTTGTTGACCTTGCTCTACAAATGAGAAAGACTTAGCTATAAAGAGATTAAGTCACTTGAGCAAGGACAGAAAGAAAAGTGGCAACAAGTCCACAACTGGAACAGTTTCCTTGACTCTTACACCTGGTCCTCCTGCCATCTCACCGCACTAAACTCAGCATTTAGGCCATTTATTTACCTCTCTCTCTTTTACCTATTTAGAACCTCTAATTATTTTCCGTTATCATCACATAAATAACTGTTGGAGCTCAAAATAAGAGGAATAGAAGAGAAAATAAACAATAAAACCAAAAGGAATTTAAAATGTTTCATTGGTAATCCTTTTTCTCATCACAAATCCTTAAAATTCAAAGCAACAATTGCAGCCAGACTTATTAAGTTCAGGTACCTGAAACTGTGACATCTCTGAAGGCTAATTCTTAGAACAGGAACAGTTTTCAGGGCCTGGAAAACCTGGGCCTAGAGACTTGGACCACAGAGAGTCTTAGCATGTCATAGCAGTTGCTATGGTTTGAATAACTCCTTCAAACTCATGTTAAAATTGAATTACCATTGAATAGTATGAGTAGGTTGGAGTCTCTAAGAGGTAATTAGACTATGAGAGCACTACTGTGTAAATGGGTTAATAGCATTTTGCAAGAGTCAGTAATTGTGGAATGGATTCTTAATAAAAAGGATGAGTTTTCCCTAATTGCCTTTCTGTCTTGCAGCTCACTTACCCTTCCATGTTATGACACAGCATAGTGGCCCTTGCCAGATGCCAGCACCATGTTCTTGGACTACCCCACCTCCAGACCCAGGAGCCAAATGAAACTCTTTTTTTAATATAAAGGAATCTATCTGTATTATTCAGTTATTACAGCAGAAAACAATGTATCACTATAAGTGGATAAACTGAAAAGAGGGATTTCCAGGGTTATGTTTTGCTTTTATTAATGGAAGTCAGAGTGGATACTTAACCAAATTTGAGCTGAAAATTCAGATATGTGTCAACATAACAAAAGAAGCCCAACCAAATAGGTGCCAGCATCTGACATGGTGGTTTCACCACACACATGTGTGTGCACATATACCCCCCCACACACACACACATAGTGGTCTGAAACAACACATTTGCAAGGTCCTTCCTCAGATATCCTCAAATAACTATTTCATTGAACTAGAACAAGAGTTTAAGCTCAAAATATAAAGGTCAGTACATATGGACCTCAATTAAAATTTTCTCTATTGACTAATAAGGAAAACACTATATCAGGACATATGGGCAGATACAGTAAAGCATTTGGGCCAACTACAAAGCTGGAGGGCAAAATCCCTAATACTCTCCTCACTTCTGACAGGTACTGAATGCTCATAAGTTCCAAGACACAACTTTGAGTTCAATAATTCTGTAGAAGACCTCACAGAATTCATTGAAAGTTATTCTAGTTGTAGGTTATTACATGAAAAGGATAGAGTGTGACATGAGATAAGAGAAGCAGCACATTGGGCAAAGTCTGGAAGAATTACCATGTGCTGAACTTCTGTTGTCCTCGCTCCAAGTCAGGACACATTACTCCCCCTGTAACTGATGTGTGAAAATACATTGTCCATAGCGAGTTCACTGAGTTTTTGTGCACAGAGTTTTTGTTGGGACTTCCTCACATAGGTAGAATTGTCCACATGGTTAATGTCAACTCCAAGTTGACCAATACCACAGACCAAGGGCCCACACCCTCCGTTGTATGGTTAGTCTTTCTACCATGCTCAGTCCATGTCCTAACACTTCATAGCTGCAGCCAGGCCCTAATTTATACCATTGGACTAAGCAGCATGACCCAAAGCCTGCAAACAAGGGCACTCCCATCAGGCAGGGCATTTCAAGGGCCCAGAAATTACCTCCCAAAAGTTGAAGGCAAACTTCAGGCCTTTTATGGCCAAAGTCTTTACTACATACTAAACTAGATACTATCATAGAATATCAGAAAGAATATAACAGAATGAGATATAGAGGAAGAAATGTGTGGAAATACTTTTTCAGAAAATAAGATAGATGTTAGATGTCAGACACATCTATGTTTCCAAAAACAAGAGATGAAATAGGATGACACTTAGCTAAAAATTAAGCTAGCTGAGACACACACAAAGCAGAAATACAAAGCTAAACTAGATTCAAAGGACAGTTTTAAAACAAAAAGGACTGTACAGAATATTTGTGTGTATCAAAGCAATTAACAGTAGAATTGATATTACTAAAAAGAGCTCATATCAAATAAACTATGTGAATGAAAGACTAGAAACAACTTCAAAATGTGGAAGATGACAAGTTACTGAAAAATAATCAGAGAAGATTCTGGTATTGAAGACAGAAAATAAAAATTCAAAATATAATTAATTACTGTTTTTAAAGAGGAAACAAGATGAAATAAGAGTACTTTTCCAAGCAATTAAAATTTACAAATAATAATAGACAAATATTACGATCTATGATTACAAAAAGAACAAAAATCAGAAGAACAAAATGTTTCTATATGTTTTTAGATTTAAAAATTCAAGTCAAAGAAGTAAGCAGACTTTAATTCTGTAGAAGAGAAAAGAACAGTAAAGCATTGAGCAAGGGGAGAAATCAGGTTCACCCAAAGGCTTCTTTCAATATCCTTTGTAATAGTATTTTAAGAAAAAAATATTGCACTAATTCTACAGAATTTTGAGGAAAAAGGTTTGCACAGCCAAAAACATTCAGTGTCAGTTCTTCATTCATCAAAGAATACGCATCTCAGGGAAGGGCATCTTTCATAAATAAATGTTCAAAATGCCACCCTGAAGAGTCACTAAGAGTTTGAGATAACAGAAGGTATGGTTTAGAGGAAGTAAGTGATAATTAATTCAAGAATTAAGACTAAATAATTGATCTAAATAAAGTTGCAATTTATAACGTAAATTTTATCAGTAACTTTTAAAAGAGAATATACAAATTTAAGCTAATTTCTAAAAAGAAAGTGGCTAAAAAATCAACTCATTATCAAAACAAATACCAGAGAGAAAAATGACAACTTTTGATTATTACAATGAATTTAAAGGACAGTTTTAATAGTTTTGATTGAACGCCCACCATATGTCATCATTGCCATGTATTTTTCCTTTAATAATCTTAACAAATCTCTAATGAGCCAGATTATTATCTCCATCTTTCTTGGTTTCCTGGGTATGCTATAATAAAATTGCCACAAATTGGAATTAACCCAGAAATGCTATTAACTCATAGTTCTGGATGATGAAAGTAAAAAATCATGTTGGTGGTGTGACTATATTCCCCAGCCCTTTGAGGAGAACTCTTCAGGGTGTCTTTCCGTTGTGGCTGCCAGCGTACTGTGGCTTGTCTTGTGGTCACTTCACTCCCACCCCTGCCCCTGTCTTCACATCATTTTCTGGGTGCCACTGTGTCTTCTTTCTTTTTCTTTTTTCTTTTTTTTTTTTTTGCCATTTTTGGCTGGAGCTGGGTTTGAACTCACCACCTTCGGCATATGGGGCTGGTACCCTACTCCTTTGAGCCACAGGTGCTGCCCACTGTGTCTTCTTTCTATGTCTTATAACGACATTTATTATTGGATTTTGAGTCCATTAATGTAATTCACAATGATTTCATCCAAGATTCCTAACTTAAGTAAACTTGATATAATCTTCTTTCCAAATAATGTAATATTCACAGGTTCTGTCAACTGAGGCAAGGACATGTCTTTTGAGGCACTACCATTCAACTCACCACAAACTCTTCCATGTGAGAAATCATTTCAGGGAACTGATTAATTTCCCAAAATCCAGACAAGTAAATGGCATAAAACTTGAAAACAATAATAAGTATTTTTCTTCATCACAATTAAGGAAGAAAACTTTCTTAACATCACACTTTAAATGTATCAATTCATTATTGAACCACTTAATTCTTTTTTATTTTATTAAGTCAAATACAAATAGATCTTGGATACATGGAAGAAAACTTTCTTAACATAACCCTTTAAAATGTATTAATTCATTATTGAACCACTTAATGCATTTTGATTAAAATCATATTGATACAAGTATATTTATTAACTCCTTTTGATATTTAAACAGCTCTATTGTCTGAAAGAAAAAATGAAATGAACTATTTATCATTAATAAAAATTAGGAATTCTGTGACTACCATAATTTTTCTAATATAAAAGGATTCTAAGGAAATGCTAATCAAAAATTTTAAAAGAATTCAGCAAGAATATTTATTAAGAGGAAAAAAGAATGTCAAAAACCAAATCAAAATAAATTAATAGTTTTTCCATAGATCAGTGCTTAAAATAATCCATCTATAACCTGTTACAGGACTGTGACAAGATAAAGCGTTCACTTCAAAATGTGTAATGTAAATCATTGGATTGCTTCGTGTATCAGGGCTGTCTTACTAACACACATACACACAGAGTCAGGTGAACTGCTCTGTCCTCAGTTAGTCTTCATTCTGTAACCAGTTTCTTATTTTGCTATATACTAGCAGATATTTTTCCAACTTGTACTACATGGTACTTTGTGGCTCATTATTGGTTTGCACTATTACGGACCAGTAGCAACCAAACAAAAAATACACAATAAGAAATTCCATTCATAGTAGCACAAAAAAATAGATCATCAACAAATGAATGTAATGAGAAACATGAAAGACATATAAAAAGATCATTTTAAAACTTTCCTGAAATATAAAAGAAAAATTCAATAAATGGAAAAACAAAGCACGTAGTTAAAAAAAACTCCCAGAATGAATTAGCTGAATTGTAGTTAATTGAATTTCACAAAGACTTTTTATGAGTGATATAAAATGAGTTTGAAGAGTTGTGTACAAAAGTTGAGGTTTTACCAGTTAGGGAAATATTGAAATATTAATAGAAAAATAATTACGGAGACCCTGTACTAACAGAAACCAAAAATAGCATGAAAATATAAGAACTAAAGTGATATGTGCCAAGATGTGAAAATACAGATTAGATCAATGGAACTCAAAAAAAATTAAAAAAGAATCCCTAACTTACACACACACACAAGAGTGTGTGACATTTGCCCTATATTAATAATGCACATGATGTGTAAGTCAATAGGGAATCACTACTTATATGAATGATAATAGTTTTGATTACTAGTCCTCTGTGTAACAACAAATAGATTAATATTGAAATAGATTAAGTGAATTAGAAGGTAAGATATAAAACATAAAATGAAAACTAATTAAAGGAAAAAATAGCTTTTTATAAAAACAACTTTTGTGATTAAACATAGCAGTAACAAAGGTATATTATTACCATGAATTATATTAACAAATTAAGAGATGAATCGCAAATAATACTAGCTAAAGTATTTTCAATGAAACAGAATTTCAAAAATGAATAGAAAATAATATACATAATAAAGGCATTTGGGGTAAATATTTCTGAAATTTGTAACCATAAGATTTCTCAGAACTGTTAATACCCAACTGTTCATTGTGAAAGGTCCAAGTTTATTTGTCTATTTCTCTTCTCCTTCTCACTGTCTCAGAGCAGCTCGGCCAACAATTAAAACTTCCCTCAGCTCTAATGAGTTCATAGTTTCAATGTGGGAAGATGAATACATTCTGGACGTGGATTTTGGTAATGGTCTCCCAACAACATGAATGCATTTAATGCCACTGAACTGTATACTTAAAAAATGGTCAATTATATGTTATGTGCATATTACCTCAATTTTTAAAAAAGAACCCTAAATTCTCAAATTCATAGTCTTCCTTGCCAGTGGATGGGAACATGTACCACATCTGTGGGGACTGATCCTTAGCCTGAAATCTGCTGGAACAAATTCTCTGCCGCTGCTTTGCCTAAGCTCTCCCTGCGCTAAAGGCAAATAGAATATCCGAGGCCAAGGAAACTATCAGAACTCAGCCCAGACATCACAGAGAGCCATACCCAACTTCTTGGTTTTTTTTTTTTTTTTTTTTGTGACGGAGCCTCAATCTATCCCCCTAGGTAGAGTGCCATGGCATCACAGCTCATAGCAACCTCCAACTCCTGGGCTCAAGCGAGTCTCCTGCCTCAGCCTCCCAAGTAGCTGGGATCACAGGCGCCCGCCATAACACCCGGCTATTTTTTGGTGCAGCCATCATTGTTGTTTGGGGGGTTTGGGCTGGATTCGAACCCGCCACCTTGGGTGTACTTGGCTGGCGCCTTAGCCACTTGAGTCACAGGCGCCGAGCTGTTTATTTAGATTTTAAATTCTTTCATCAAAGTTTTGAAATTTTCTTTGTCCAAATCTGTACACATGTCTGTTAAATTTATACATATTTCATTTTTTGCTGTTAATATAATAGTGTACTTTTAATTTCAAATAACCATTGCTCATTGCTGGTACATAGGAAAGCAATATACTTTTGTATATTAACCTTATAACCTGCAACCTTGCTGTACTAACATACTAGTTCCAGGAGTATACTGCTGTTAATCCTTTGGGAAATTCTGCATATACAATTTTGTCATTTCTGTTTTTTTTTTTTTTTTTTTTGAGACGGAGCCTCAAGCTATCCCCCTGGGTAGAGTGCCATGGCATCACAGCTCATAGCAACCTCCAACTCCTGGGCTCAAGTGAGTCTCCTGCCTCAGCGTCCCAAGTAGCTGGCACCACA
>CAUYQV010071610.1:0-13038 GCA_963574575.1 Galagoides demidoff | reverse complement strand
CCAGATCTGTAAGAGGAGTATTAAAGTCCTCTGTTTTCATGGTATTATAGGATATCATACTGCTCAGACTAAGTAAGGTCTGTTTCAAGAATCTGGGAGCATTTAAATTGTGTGCATAAATATTTAGAATTGAAATGTCTTCTTGTTGTATTTTTCCCTTGACCAATATAAAGTGACCATCTTTGTCTTTTTTGCCTTTAGTTGCTTTAAATCCACATGTATCTGAAAATAAGATTGCAACTCCTCTTTTCTTCTGAATTGTTTGCCTGAAAAATTGTCTTCCAACCGTTAACTCGGAGTTTCTTTTTCTTTCTTTCTTTCTTTTTTTTTTTTTGAGACAGAGCCTCAAGCTGTCACCCTGGGTAGAGTGCTGTAGCATCACACCTCACAGCAACCTCCAACTCCTGGGCTCAAGTGATTCTTCTGCCTCCACCTCCCAAGTAGCTGGGACTACAAGTGCCTGCCACAACAGCCGCTAGTTTTTGGTTGCAGCCATCATTGTTGTTTGGCAGACCCAGGCTGGATTCAAACCTGCCAGTTCAAGTGTATGTGGCTGGCACCTGAGCTGCTTGAGCCACAGGTGCCGAGCCCTTAACTCAGAGTTTTAATTTGTCTTTTGAAGCTAGGTGTGTTTCCTGCAGATAGCAAATGAATGGCTTGTGTTTTTTAATCCAGTCAGCTAATCTATGCCTCTTCAGTGGGGAATTCAAGCTATTAACATTTATTGAGATAATTGATAAGTGTGATAGTGCTCTATTCATCTTATTTTTGAGAGAATCCATTGCTTACATTTTATCTTTTGCATCATTATGGAAGTTAGACTTTGTCCTTTAATTTCTGAGTTCTTACTTTGCTCTTGGTCCATTGTGATGGTCAGTGTGTAGAACAGGTTGAAGTATTTCCTGTAGAGCTGATCTTGTGGCAAATTTCCTCAGTGTTTGTATATGAGTAAATTATTTTATTTCTCTGTCAATTTTAAAGCTTAGCAGGATACAGAATTCTGGGCTGAAAATTATTCTGTGTAAGTAGATTAAAGGTAGATGATCATTGTCTTCTTGCTTGAAAAATTTCGTTAGAGAAGTCTGCATTCCCTTGATGGATTTGTCCCTATAGGTCAGCAGGCACTTACTCCTGGCAGCTTGAAGAATCTTTTATTTTGTCTTGACTTTGGACAGGTTCATCACAATGTGTCTTGGAGAAGCTTGGTTAAAGTTGAGGCAACCTGATGTCTGATATCCCTCTGAAAGAAGTGTGTCAGAATCTTTGGTGATATTTGGAAAATTTTCATTTATAATATTCTCTAGCATGGCTTCCATTCCCCTGGGGTATTCTTCTTCTCCTTTTGGAATACCTATAACTCATATGTTTGAAAGCTTCATAAAGTCCCATAATTCTGTCAGTGAATGTTCTTCTTTTCTGTCTCTTTAACTGTCTGAGTTATCTCAAGAGCTTTGTCCTCTACCTCTGAGATTCTTTCTTCTGCATGGTCTAATCTGTTTTTGATACTTTCTATTGCATATTTAAGTTCCCTAATTGACTGCTTCAGTTCCTTCAGCTCTGCTATATCCTTTCTATATTCTTCATATCATTCATCTCTTATTTGATTCTGTTTTTGGATTTCCTTTTGGTTACTTTCCACTTTATCAGCAGTTTCCTTCATTGTTCCCATCATTTCCTTCATTGTTTTCATCATCCGTATTTTAAATTCCCTTTCTGTCATTTCTAACATTTCTTTATAGGTAGAATCCTCTGCAGTAGGTACCTCATGTTCCCTTGGAGGGGTGCTCTGGACTGTTTTTTCATGTTGCCAGGATTTTTCTGCTGATTCTTCCTTATGAGTGTTTTCTTTGATCTCTTTCCTTGCCCTAATTTTCCTTTCACTTCCTCTTGCTCTTGAAGTTGCTGTGCCTCTGGAATAAGGTTTTGATGAGTCCTTTTGGTACAGGACCAGAAGAATGAGAAGACTGAAGAGCAAGAAGAGAAAAAAGAAAAGAAAAGAGAAAGGAGAGGGGGTGAGTAAAAGGGAATATTGACAAAAAGAAGAGAAGCACAGAAAGAGGGAGACAGAAGCAATATAGGTGTACAGTAGGGTATTTTGACCCAACCTTAAAAACCCCCAATCTCTGGGGGTGTCAGGTTGGGTGGTTCCCTTGAGGTCCGCCGCTCTTTACCAGACTGTTTGGACACAATACCCCATCTCCACCCAGTAGAGAGGAAAGACAAAAATGCTACAAATCAAATCAAAACAAGCAAACAGAAAACTTTATGGGATAAAATTGGGGGGGAAACCAAATAATGGGGTAGAAACACTAGCTAAAATGAAGTTATAATTGTTAAAGAAGGCAACAAGGGAAAATTATATTTAAACTAGAAAAATGAAGGATAAGGAAAAAAAAGAAAAATCTAGAGGGAAAATGTTGAAATTAGAAGAAAAATGAAAAACAAAGCAGTATATATGTATCTTGTTTAATATTGTCTGGGCAGCAGGTGATCTTCTGAGGCATGAGATGTTAATCACAACGCTAATACGGCTATATGAGATGGAGACTGGAGGTTTCTGCTGATTTCTCAAACCCTGCAGTGTGGAGAGCCTAAATTTCTCCTCAGCCCGCTTAAAAGACACTTTAAACTGCTAACCTTGGCTAAGCAGAAGCTTTTGCAGGAAACCACTTGTCACTCCTGAAGTGGCTGTCCACTTACCCAGTGTGTCAAAACTGGTCTCACTCTATGCCCCTGAGGGACAAGGCTGTGAGGCTTCTCAGTCCCCACCTTTAGGCTGCTCAGTCACTAGGTTACTTGCCCAAGGTCTCCCTCTCAATCATTGCTCTGTGACCCTGAGGGTGGAGCTTGCCATGACAATTCTCCCACAATGACTGTGTGGCCCACAGCTGAACACTATTAGCTCTGTTAGGCTCAGTGGCTCAGTCTGGGGCCCTTGATAATGCTTAAAGTCCTCCGTACACTTGCCCAAGTTCTCCCAAGGTAGTTCAACTGAGTGCCAAGTCCAACAAAAACAAAACACCTCACAGGTAAGGCCTTTCCAATTTGCAGTCTCACTGTTGCTGTACTTACAGCTGCCAGCAGGATTAGATGAACACATGCAACCACTTGCCAGTTCTCCACAGCTTTTGTCTTCCTCATGGGGTCCAGGAGAAGTCTCTCACTGACTCCCTGTGTCCCCAGAGGGATGTTTCTGGGCAGATAACACCAGCCAGGTGATGCCTGGAGTCTTCTCTACCTAGTCTCACCATGCCCAGTTGCAAGGAAGCTGTTACTCGGCTGCCATCTTGCTCCTCTCCCTCCTCTGCTACTTTTCTTAAACATGTCTAACAAGTGCCTGTCATGGGCCTTTATTGAATATTCCCTGAACCTGGAAATCTCTTGTCCCAACTACTGCCCTGACTTAATCCCTTTCTTCATTCAGAATGCAGTTTAAATATCTCCCATGAGAGACTAACTCTATGCTCCCTATGTGAAAATAACACCCTCTGACACTTTCTCTGCTTTTCTTGTTTTATGCTTCTTCACAGAACATTTGACTACTATGGTTTCACTTCCCAGGTTTCAGTTACCTGCTGTACAGTACAATAAGCTACTTTGAGAGAGACTGCACTCACATAACTTTTATCACCATATGGTTCTATTCTATTTTATTATTAATTATTAATCTCTTACTGTGCCTAACTTACAAATTAGACATCATAGTGCGTGTGTATGTATAGGAAAAACCGTTCAGTCCTGTCTTTGGTTTCAGACACCCACTGGGGGTCTTGGAATGCATCCCCTGCAGGTAAGGGACAACTATTGGACTTGAAAATTACATATTTGTTTATTCCTCAGCACAATATGTCATGAGAATAGGAACCTTCTATCTTGTGTTCATCAATGTAGTTCAAATTCCTGGCACTTAGTATTCTACAAATACCCGTTGAATGAATGGAACCGTTAATACTCCTTATTTGTTGTTCTTATCATTGTTATCTGCTAAAATGTGACTTTGCTTTTCGTTCTACTCCGATATTAATATTGACACCCTTAGTTCTATTTCATGAAGTCTTGTCTACTTTTACCTATCTTTTAATTTTTACTGTCAGTTTATATTCTATTACAAGCAGCAAATTTTGCATTTTTTGCATGTTTTTAGAATTCAAAGATTTGTCTTTTATAAATCACATTAAGTATTTGTTTACTGTTTTTATTTTTGTAATCCTAATTTATGTTCCCCAAATTTTGTTTCTTTTTTTTTTAGGATTTAATTCTCTCTGCTCTTTTATAAAACTTTTTTACTTTCTCAGACTATATGATATGCTAGCTAATGGCAGAAGGACAGGAAATGGGAGATGGAGGAAGGAAGTAATAAAATATCAATCACAACTTCCTGACCAGTAGTAGAAGGAAGAAGGCCTATGAGGTTGGACAATTAAGTTTGCAAACTTGTCCTAGAAAAGGTGCTACATACATACCTTGTTGCTGAATATGACTACTGTCATCTTCAAAGTACTCCCATTGGCCATCTGGTGATTCAGATATTAGCTCCTCGAATTTTCTTCTTTATCCCAGTATATGTGTGTGACTATGAAACATTTTAACCCATTTCTTTCTTTTATCCTGTTTTCCCTGTAACTTTATATGGATCATAGTGGACAGAGTAAACTAGAACTCAGTACCCCTTCAGAATCTCATTTTAGGGCAACTACACTTTTCTAGATTTCCCTGAAGCAAGGGTTCTAGGTACAAATTAGTTTATCAACAGTGCCACATTTTTTTCTAGTGCAGTGTTTGGTATTCACCTCCTTGCTTTGTTAGGTGTTATGAGGGTTTGGTGTTAAAGTAGTGACAGTAGCAGCAGATTCCTGAACCCCAGACATCAACTGCACCAATATGTCTCTGAAGTCAAAAAATCTAAGAAAGAGCCAGGCAGTGTGGCACTCAACTGTAATCCAAATTACTCTGGAGGCTGAAGTGGGAGAATTGCTTGAGACCACAAGTTCAAGGGCATATTGTGCTATAATAGTGCCTGTGAATAGCCACTGCTCTCCAGCCTGGACAACATACAAGATTCCATTTCTTATCAAAAAAGCCCCAAAAGTCCACGGAAGGCTTCCTGACTCCCTCCCTGCCTGATTGTAGCAACAGTAGTAGCATTTCTGGCTGGTCAGGCCTGTAGTGTTTGTTGTAGAATCTTTTCGGGAGACTCATCCATCATAGATCTCTTACTGTCTAATCATTTTGTAGATATCTAATTCCTATACTAAATCCTTTCCTGCTTATATTAATGTTTTCTGATTCTTAAAACCAAACCCTGCTTGAGAAACTAAAAATTCCAAAATGTGGTATCTTTTTCCAGGTTAATCTCATTTTAAAGAAGTTGAAATGTTCACTTAGGTCCGCCCCTTCCCACTAAGAAATTTAGTTTAGTAAACAATCTTTCGAGTTAATGATTATTGGTTAATCTGAGCACATACAGTATAAAATGTGATCAAACAAGTTATTTATATCTCAAGGAAAAGACCTCTTTCCATCTGAGGATCAATGCATTGTTATTTATTGGGTAAAAATAATTGCTGCCATGTTCTGGTGGTTTTTAAATAATTAGGAAAGTCACTATATTGCACTCTGGCATTCAAAAATGTTAGGATTTTCAATAGTTTTATTTTACAAACATTCTTTTAAAAGAAAACGAAAAGCATCCAAAATACAAAGGTGGCCTAATGGTTAACATAAGAACAATTATTATAAAATGTTTTAAATAATCACATACTTTGCATCACAGTCAAGCATCAAGAGAACTGATTAATATACTCTGCTAATTAATCATAGTCAACTGAATTCTCATTACTTTTAGTTCTCATTTTAGCCCTTATGAAGAGACAAGTTATATATATCTATCTATGCCTATGTGTCTCCGCTTATACCTCTATGATGACGTAGGTACAGATAGACATATATAACTCATGAAGAGACAAGTTATATATATGTGCATGTTTATCTATATCTACATATAGATATGGATATAGATATGGGGGGCTAAGAATCTAGCCCACTATGTATTTCATGCAAATTAAACCAATAATTTCTTTTTTTTTCAATAATTTCTTGATGAGCATAAAGAGACAATATTTCATATATACATGTTTAGTTTTCTTTATGCTTTAATTTTTACCACCCAAAGATAGCCCCCATGCCTGGTAAATCATCTCAAATTCAAAGGTCACACAGAAAACTGACATTTAAAATTTTCTAAGTAGAAATGACATTTGTTTTAAATTTTTATTAAATCACATTTGAAATGCCTGGCCCCGCCCAAAAGAAATATACCTTTAAAACTGTGATTCTTGATTAATGTTATTAATTATAAAGCTGTTTGGATATTATAATAAATACCAGATCAGACTAAAACGATAGTCTGATCCCTAATTTGCCACTATTCTTCAAATGATCTTGGATTGTAGATTTCTTAATTCTACGAAAAAGAGGTAATATACTCACTTATCTCATGGGAGTATTAATAAATAAAAACAGTGTTGTATTAAAAATATAAAAGCACAATTGTAATAGGTAGTAGTGACTTCCAAAAATAGCATTCAGTTACAAAAAGGTGACAGAGTGGATTTTTTTTCTCTTCTGTTATAAAATTTTTTAATAGCAAAAAATAAAGGAAGAAAGGGAAAGAAGGAAGGCAGGAAGGGAGAGAAGAAGGGAAGGAAAGGGAAGAGAGAGAGGAAAGAGGGGTACATAAATCAGTCCTAAAAGGCAAATTTAAGACAAAATAAAACGTCTGCCTCAGACTTAAATCTCAGCATAGAAATGACTGATCAGTACAGAAAGCTAAGAGTTGTCAGATGAGGCTGAGCAGAGTTCTAGCTGAGTCTCTTTTCTGTCTCTGCCAAGCCTCTGGAGACCTCTGTATTTGCAAACAGCCTGAGCGAGGGTACTGTAAATTGAATGCCTTTACCCAGAGGAAAAAAAGTACCTTTTGATCTATTAATCATAATTCTTGAATATAACAGCTTCTAAAGACAGGAGTCGTATATTGATGCTCATCTTACGTGTGTCTAACAGTTATAGTTCCAAAACTCTAGTGAGTTCAAATATTAACTGTGCAAAGAAAATATTTTTACATAAAAATGTGAGTTCACAGTTGTTAGGCTAGGAATCACAGAACATATAATGAAATTATTTTCAGGTATAGAAATACTTAATCTATTTTTCCTTCCTTCCCATTTCCAGTTGAAGGTTAATGGCGAGAAATAACACATTAAGTTTAAAAACAGATCTTGAGAATTTTTCTACCATAGCCATAGATAAAGACAAAAAGAAGTTATTTTTAAAGAGTTATCTGAATGCTGTCTGGTGGTTAATAAACTCTTTTCACACAGAAGGAAAACAAAAACCATTTCTGCGTCTTGTACACCTCATTTGTCCCATACCACCATCCTGCCCACGGGGATAATGCAGGCCCACTCTCCTAAAAACAGTATACCTCTATTATTGATGCACTCCTCTTCTTTAGGATTCTTGAATAAGATCATTCCAAAATAGAACAATTCTTTTTTTTTTTTCTTTAGAGACAGAGTCTCACTTTATCACCCTTGGTAGAGTCCTGTGGCGTCACAGCTCACAGCAACCTCCAACTCCTGGGCTTAGGTGATTCTCTTGCCTCAGCCTCCTGAGTAGTTGAAACTAAAGGTGCCCGCCACAACACCCAGCTATTTTTTTGTTGCAATTTGGCTGGGGCCATGTTTGAACCCATCACCCTCGGTATATGGGACTGGTGCCCTACCCATTGAGCCACAGGCGCTGTCCAAAACAATTCATTTTTTAAAAAAATACAGACAGTTTGGGCGGCACGTGTGGCTCACTGGGTAGGGAACAAGCCCCATATACTGAGGGTGGCGGGTTCAAACCCGGCCCTGGCCAAACTGCAACAAAAAATAGCCAGGCACTGTGGCGGGCACCTGTACTCCCAGCTACTCGGGAGGCTGAGGCAAGAGAATCGCCTAAGCCGGGAGTTGGAGGTTGCTGTGAGTTGTGAGGCCATGGCACTCTACTGAGTGTAACAAAGTGATACTCTGTCTCAAAAAAAAAAAAAGAAAAGAAAAAGAAAAAGAAATACAGACAGTTTCACTATATTGCCCAGATTGGTCTCAAACTCCTAGGCTTAAGCAGTCTTCCTGGCTCAGCCTCCCGAGTAGCTGGGACTACAGGTGTGCACTTCACACTCAACTTAGGACAATCCACTTTTAATAGGTAATAACATTTTTCTTTTGAAAAGAATGATATAGCTACTCAATTGACATAAAATAACACTATAATAGGATATGGCAATAATCATCATGCTATATTCTTAGTTGGCTGTCTTATGAAATGAAAGTACCTAATGCCAGCATGAGTACTTTTGTTAAGGAGGGAGTTATAGGTAATAAAATTCTGGTTTCCTACTTTAGCATTGTGTTATTTAATCAAATTGACCTGCTGCCAAAAAGACATATTGTTCCCTATTTCACTAAGTAAAAAAAAAAAAAAATCAAAATTTATAATTCAGTTAATAAAAACAACAGCCTCAAGAAAGGACATACATTCCTATTCCTTTAAAAATCTAGCCCATATATACTTTGAAGACCCATAACATTGATCCAAATAATCAATCAGTTGATTTTCTACAGTAGCATAATCATTCCTGGTATCTATTAAAAGGTTCAGTACAAAAGACGGGGGCACAGATCAGGGTAAAAATCTAAATAAACTTTCACATCAAATCTTAAAATGTCAAGAAACTACAAAGCAAACCAAAAGATATTAATACTTTGGACAAAAGAAAGTCAGAGCTGCTGACTGTTAAGCTGAATCTTTGAAGTTTTGATCTGCCACTGATCTCAAAGGTTTTAAAAAGTCATTTAGTATCAGAAAGAAAAACCATTTATACAAGGTTTTCCAGGCTCTATGACCTTAAACGGAGGGGATCGGAATCTGCTTGACTGAGGTGCTGTCGTATTCCTGCATTAAGTCATTTGTGGTGTGATAATGCATGGCAATGTATGAACTGGCAAAACCAAAAGAGGTTACTGGCTGCACGTTACACGGGCTGCTCCCCTCCTGGGACGGGCTGCTGTTGTAGATGCTGTAGTATGGTTCAATCCGAGTGTTGATGGGGGTTGAACTGCTCTGCCCACAGTGCTGATGTCCAGCAGAGATCTTGGGACTCACCACACTTTCCTTTGAGTGACTTGGGCCACATGCCTGGTCCACAAATTTCTTCTGTGGCTTTGGAGACAACATGTAGGCAGAGTTTGTTTCATGATGGGAAGATTTGTTTCTGTTGACTTCAAGGTTCCCTTTCCCCATGGCTCGAAGGCGAGTCTTCTGTTGGCAGCAGAAGAAACCCAGGCCTACGCACTGGAGGCACCAGAGCACTTTCCTTCTCAGCCCTGCACTGTTCCGAGAATATATAAAAGGGTTTAATCCTGACTTGAAAAATATAAGGGTAAATCCAAACAATTCAAACTGGTAAAGGATGAAGCTCCCATTCCTGGACAGAACCACCTGTACCAAGGAAATCCCCAGTGGAAGACAGCACACCAGCCCTGACAGCACAATGATCACACAGGTGACCACGGCTTTGGAATCCTTGGCCGTGGAGAGGTTGATGGCTGAGACCAGCTGGAGTCGGCTGGCTGCAGGGGTGGACAGTTGGTTGAGACTCTTGGTGTATCCATGGGTCTGAATGTGCTGCAGTTTGTTGTAATTCTGGTTCCTATACAGAGCCGGCATGGGGCACTGGATGGGATCTCCACCTCCCTTCGGAGGATCTCCCATGAAAGGCTGTGGTCTGGAAGCATCGATGGTGATTACAGGGGGGCACTTTCTGACTTGGGCATTCTTCCTCAGGGTCCGAGCAATCATGATGTAAGAGACAGAGACCACAGCAACACAAAAGGTGAAGTCGACCACATAGAGGGACAGAATGGCTTTCCCTTTCCCAGCGATCAGACTGGACATGGGAAGACAGAGGTGGGACTTGCTGGTTTTCAGGGTAGCCAAGGTGGCGAGGGTGAAACTGGTGGCCCAGAGAAGCAGAGTGAGAAGCAAAGTGCAGGGAAAGGAAGCCGTGCGATGCGGCTGCTTCCCCAGCACCATCCGCAGCCGGTGCAGGGCGATCACTGCCACCATCTTCAGGGACATGATGATGAAGCCTGAACTGGTGAGATGGAAGGTGAAGCAGAAAGCATCCGGGATGCTGCTGGCTGAGCTGAAGAATAACACAAAGGTGAACATGGGGGCCGTCACGCCGCAGATGAAGAGGTCACAGAAAGACAGGTTCAGGATCATGAAATCAAAGTTGGTTCTGAATTTCCTGAAGGCTGGATCAAAGAAGGACAAAAAGACAATGCAGTTGCCATAAGAACCCAGGCAGAAGATGACTGCGAGTAGAAAAGTACAGATTACCAAGGTGGCTGTGTGGATGAGCTCCTGAAGGTCCTCCTGGAGAGAGGTGCTGTTTCCTCCCTGGGAGTGAGTGTCATGCAGCGAGGTGGCATTGGGGGCATCCTGAAGGTGGTCTGTCGAGTTCATCTTCAGAGAGAAGAGTCTCCTTCTTCTGTTCCCCAAAAACACTCAGTGGGAAGGGAATCAGGGCTTCAACTCACAGATGAAGGATATGTGACCAAAGAGGACCAAAGCAGATAAGCCTGCACACAAAAACGCACACCCGGAAACAGAAAGGGATTAATGCAGACACAGAAAGGAATGCATACAGCGCTCTCGTTATTTTTCACCAAAGCACTAGAATTTTTCAGCTCTGACCTGGTGGTGCATAGAAAGCATTTCTCCTCACAAAGCCCCAAATGGAAAAGACATCAATACCTCAAAATATATGCATCTGGCTTGGCGCCCATAGCACAGTGGTTATGGCACCAACCACATACACCAAGGTTGGTGAGTTCAAACCTGACCTGGGCCAGCTAAACAATGACAACTGCAACAACAACAACAAACAAAAATAGCTGGGCATTATGGTAGGCGCCTGTAGTCCTAGCTATTTGGAGGCTGAGGCAAGAGAATTGCTTATGCCCAAGAGTTGGAGGTTGCTGTGAGCTATGACTCCACAGCTCTCTACCAAGAGCAATATAGTGAGAATTTGTCTCAAAAAAAAATTAAAAACTATATCTATGCATCCAACTAATTTTCACTTTTATGACACAGTGGTTTGCAAACAAATTTAAGTATCACCCAAAGAGCATGTTAAGATGTTTATCACCTGGAAGGAAGATCCCTGGCCCTCACCCTTGGAGATTTTGCCTGAGGGATGTGCAGATGTTACTACTGGAAACACTTTCAGGTTGGGCACTAGAGATATATAACAACACAGTCTCTCCATCACAGAGATCACTGTCCCGTTGGAGACAGTCTATATGGGTGCAGGGTGCTATGGAAGCACAGAGAAGAGGGATCCTGCCTGGGGAGAGGCCTGGGAAAGGATGAAGGAGGCGTTGGTGAGTAGGGGCCAGCTGGGTGAAAGGTGAGGAGTGGGGACAGACAGGCTAGCAGGGGAATAAATCTCTGCAGCACAAGGACTGAGGAAACAAACAGTATGTGCTTGAAATATAAACTGGGGACTATTGTGGGTGCATAATGCCGTCCTTCATTTAATTCCCATAAATCACTAACAAATCCTACTTCTTTCCCTAGGAAGAATCCTTTATATTCCAGATTTGTCATTTTCTCCCCCACCTTGAGATTTCTCAGCCAACTACACATCCTCCTTTAGAAAATACGTTGTGTCAAACTACATTTGAGAGGGAAAAATGGAAGTAACAAACGGTGTTGGAATTATATTCACAATTTACAAGGTACAAAGCAGCACTCTGTACGCTCTAAACTGCTCCGTAAATCTGAGTTGCCATTATCCCAACAGGAATATCCACACGGAGAAGCAGGAGGCACGCACCCATCCCTGTGCTCATTCACTCATTAATTATGGGTATGCCACGGGCAGCATCATTATGCTAGGGGCTGATGGGACAGTGATGAGTAAGAGAAAAGACTTACCTTCCTGCTCTTTCTTTCCTTTCTTAACCTTTTTTCTACTTTGCAAAGAAATTTAATGTATACTCACACAAATCTTCTACCTTGTTCCAAACCCCAAGCCCTGAGTGGCCTGGTCCCAGCCTGCTCCCAGCCTGCTCCCAAAAGATGCTTCTTGTGAGAAGATGAAGCGGTTCCCTGGAAAAAGCACTATGCTTTTGGCAGCCAAACTCCCTTTGATGCAACATTTTAGGAATAACTAATGGCACAGGGGAGGTCTAGGGCTGATGTTGAGAATATTTAGCCAGCAGCTATGACCCTTTCATTGCTGGATCAAGGGAGTGGAGAAGACTGGGTCAGGTCAGTGAGATATTACCTGGAGCTCCCAGAAGCAGCTATCGACTACCTAATACAGAAGTCTCTGGGCATTTCTCAACAGGTACAATCATGTCTGTAACTATCATGCAAATATCAGTCCTAGGAAATCCATGCACCTGACTGGTACCTTCATTAAGGAAAACCATAAGCTCATCTACATTCTTAATGGTCATATGGTAAGATCAATCTCTCCACTGGAAAGTGAGACCAACATTTCTGGACTTTCCATTAAAAAAGTTCCTGAGAGAGAAAAATATAAATCCTAAACTTTTGTTTCTTGATGGTTATAATTAAAAAAAAAAAAGGATAGTTCTGTTTCCGCTTAAAGACTGTATACCTGTTTCTGAACCCTTTTCATACCTAGATAGTGAGCAGGACAACTATAGAGGAGCCAAAAAAATATATGCACATTTTAAGGAAAAACTCCATTAAAATTGTAATACTCAATGTATACCAATGACATTTGTTATTTTGTATATTGTATCCTTTTTTTTTTTTAGAGACTAAGTTTCACTTTATTGCCCTCAGGAGAGTGCTGTGGCATCACACAGCTCACAGCAACTTCCAGCTCCTAGGCTTAGGCAATTCTCTTGCCTCAGCCTCCCCAGTAGCTGGGACTACAGGCGCCCGCCACAA
>CAUYQV010071608.1:0-23864 GCA_963574575.1 Galagoides demidoff | reverse complement strand
TTTTTTTGAGACGGAGCCTCAAGCTATCCCCCTGGGTAGAGTGCCATGGCATCACAGCTCATAGCAACCTCCAACTCCTGGGCTCAAGCGAGTCCTGCCTCCGCCTCCCAAGTAGCTGGGACCACAGGCGCCCGCCACAACACCCGGCTATTTTTTGGTTGCAGCCATCATTGTCCTTTGGCGGGCCCGGGCTGGGGATTCGAACCCGCCACCTTAGGTGTACGTGGCTGGCGCCTTAGCCACTTGAGCCACAGGCGCCGAGCCTCTTGAATCATTTTGTTAAGCACTTTAGCGGTTCAGTAAAATTGTCCAGTAATTGGATTTTGGGTTTGTTGTTGTGATGAGAATAGATTATGCTAACAAGAAACGTCACACCATCAGCAAATTGAAGTTTAGTGGTTTTTGTAGCTATAGTAGTATAACCATGGACAGAAATCTTGGGACTTGTTTTTGGTAGACTTTTTTAAAATGGAGGATTGAAGGAGCAGACCCTCATAGAGAGTTTCCTGCATAATGCAAGATTTCTTTAAATTTTTGAAATGGAAGCTTAGCTGCTCTCCCGCACATCTCATCAAATTTGATGAAAACTGGATCTGACTGTGGCAGCCTCTTTCTGTGGACGCATGTATCTTATTTTGATTAAAAGGTGACAGAATATTATGAAGGCTTCATCTGCTCTGCTTTAGACTTGACACCCCTCTTCCTAGTACTGTACCCCTCCCCCCTCTGCAGTGGACTCCCAGGAAGCTGAGACGCTGCTCTTTCCCTTCATTTCACCACCTTCTCTTCAGCCTTCTCTGTTCCCCTCCCCCTCAAAATTATTCACACTAAATCCTGTGGAAACCTTTTAGTCTTTATCTTACTTGGGTTTTTAGTGCCGTTTTACTTAGTTAACCGCTCTCTTTTTTTTTAATTAATTTATTAGAGACAGAGTTTCAGTTTGTCACCCAGGCTGGAATACAGTGGTGCAATCATAATAGCTCACTGTAACCTAGAATTCCTGGGCTCCTGCCTCAGCCTCCCAAATGGCAAGGACTATAGGTGTGGGCCACCACACCTGGCTCATTATTTTTTGTGGGGATGGGGGTCTTGCTATGTTGCTTCGGCTGGTCCTGAGCTCGTGGCCTCACACTGTCTTCCTGCCTTGGGGTCTGAAAGTGCTGAGATACAGGCACAAGCTACACCCAACCTGTTTTGAAATAATGCATTTATTCTTTTGATTATACTGCATCCTTCTGGGGGGTTTTCTCACCCCCTTTTCTGTATTCTTTGCAGGCTCGTTCTCCTCATTCTACCCTGTAATGCTCTGTAGGTTTCTATCCTAGAATATCTTTTCCACTTAACATAATTTCTTCAGGTGATCTCATCTACTCTGCTCACCTCAGATGGCTGCTGATGATGGCAAATCTTATTTCTCCAACCCCAATCTGTATACTCTTGTGTCCTGACTGACACAGGACTATTTACTTAGATATTCTCTGTGAGTCCCCCATATTCAGCACATCTCAAGTGAAACACATCTCAATCTTAAAATTTTTCATCAGGTGGTGCCTGTGGCTCAGAGGGGTAGGGTGCTGGCCCATATGCTGGAGGTGGTGGGTTCAAACCCAGCCCCAGCCAAAAACTGCAAAAAAAAAAAAAAATTTTTTTTTTCATCATGTTTCTTAATGAAATATCTGATTGATTATATTCCTATCCTGTTTCTTAAGCCATGGACAACATGCATGATGGCTATCCTCAACATCTTTCTCTCTGATCACGGTGTGTGTCCTTGCTTTGCGTACATCACTCTCACCCATCCCACCTCTGTCTTGCTCCACTGCCACCACCCTTTCCAAGCCACTGTCATCCCTTATGTGGGCTCATTTGGTCTCATACCTGGTCTCTAGATTTCAGCTGATTCTGCCAGCTCCTACGTGTAGTTGAAGGATCTTCGGTGACGTGTCTGTCTTACTCTTTAGCCCCTCTCTGCCTTACTTCTCAGACTCAGCTTCACTAGACTTAAGACTTCATCAGACCTGCCAGGTTTTTTCCTTGGCACCTTTAGTGCATTTTTTTTTTAACCATTCTGTTAATACCCACCCCTCACACTTTTTCTCTCACAAACATACCCTTCAGTGTTTCTTAGGTAAAGCTTCAGCTTTAATATTTCTTCCTCAGGGAGGCCTTCTTTGACCCCCTCCTCGATGGAGAGTCTTGTATTTCTGCTGTCTGAACTCTTCATTGCACCTGTAATTGCCATGGTAACCTCCTTTTCTCTACAACTATGTAGGTTGCCAGAGTGCAGGGACTATCTCTCACTTACTGCTTTATCCATAGCACCTGACACATAGCTGTTGTATACCCAAGGAAATATTTGCAATAAATAAATGAACTATCATATAAGGAATATTTTGGGGTCATGTGTGTAATGGTGATTTCTGCCTTTTTAATCTTGAAAAAGAATAGTCTTTTAGCCAATACTGTAATATAATGACCATTTCCAAAGCACACATTATTGACTGCCTAGTTCATTGCCTAGATCTCCTAAAGAAAAAGTTTCTTTTTAAAATCCTGATTTCTGCTCCTGCTCATGAGCACTCTGTATATTTGCCTTAAGTTAAAGTGTAACTCTGATGAAGCTTTAGATGGGTTGAGTAGTAGGTGTGCTGACTTGTCCTGCATTAAAAACAATTTTCTGTTTTCCATCCTGGTTTTTCGTTTTGTTTTTGTTTTTTATTTAGTAAGACTTCTGCCTCACAGAACCAAGCGCAGTCCTTTTTGTGTTGACACTGTACTGATAGTTGTTTTAATTGGTTTTGTTTTTTAAAAAACTTTATTTTCCATAGCCGTTGTAAGAACTGGGGCAATTCTTTGGACTCTTCCCAGTCACTACTCAACTTTATTCCCTCACCCACAAATACAGTTAATATGACCTCACTCTTTGACACCTTTTCAGGTATATAAAGGAAAGGACTGGCCTAGTAACTCCGGCTCACACCTGCCTGGCTGGTTGTATGCCTTTGCTAATACATAGTGGCATATACGAATATTCCTGAATATGTCTTTCCTGTGTCAGAGGTGTATAGAATCACAAATATTTTTGCTGTAGGAGCTGAGAAAAAATATATGCTTGATAACAATAATCAACAAGGTTGATTAGCCTTTCCAAAGTTTTCCAAGCCTCAGGAAATTTATTATTTAGAATTGTATTCCTTAAACATTCTGGGAAATCAGTGTATCAATACATGGTCTGAAATAAATGATGTTCTCTTTGGGGTTTTCTCCCTTTCAGTGAAATAGGAACACAGTACGTCAGTCTTTTGTTTAAACCAGATGTTTGCACTTTTCTTTCATGTTAACATTGCAGACTGTTTTCTAATTAGAGGAAATGTCTTACTTGTAGGGTGGCCAGAAATTCTGCCGTGCTGTTGATTATACTTAAAAACTCTCCTTTTGCAGTGATTATTAAACTCTGTAATTTCAGAATATGGTCTTCGATTGGCCAGCCATATATTTGTGAAGGAAATTTCACAAGATAGTTTGGCAGCAAGAGATGGCAATATTCAAGAAGGCGATGTTGTATTGAAGGTATAGTCATATTTTTACATTTAATGAACTAAAATAAAAAACTTCTTTACAATAAACATTTTACATTGTATATCGAAGCAGTACCCTGAACCCCATAAATGCATCAGTATACAAAGTTATGATTTAATAAAAAATAATTAAAAAACAAAACAACTTCTAAGTTACCATATAGCCTCTCTTCTTGTCTAAAGCAGTTTTTCCAGAGAATTAAAAATCCGGGCCAGGAGGAGTGGCTCACACCCATAATCAGCACTTTGGGAAGCTGAGGTGGGAGGATCACTTTAATTCAGGAGTACAGGACCAGCTTGGATACCATAATGAGACCCTGTCTCTACAAAATAAAGGGGAAAAAAAAAGGGTAGCCACTTGTGGTATGTGCCTATAGTTTCAGCTACTTGAAAGGCTGAGCTGGAAGATCACTTGAGCCAGGAAGTTAGAGGCTGCAGTACACTGTGATCATGCCGCAGAGCTCCAGTTTGGGCAGCAGAGCAAGACTGTGTCTCAAAAACAAAATCAGCAGGGGAGAGGGAAAATTGCCTTTGTGCATTATTTATTTATTTATCTATTTTTAGAGACAGAGTCTCACTTTATCACCTTCAGTAGAGTGCTGTGGAGTCACAGCTCACAGCAACCTCCAACTCCTGGGCTTAGGCCTCCCTTGGCAGCAGGGACTACAGGCACCTGCCACAACACCCAGCTATTTTTTGTTGCACTTTGGCCAGGGCCAGGTTTGAACCCGCCACCCTCAGTATATGGGGCCAGTGCCCTACCCACTGAGCCACAGGCACCTCCCTGCCGTTATGCATTATTATTATTATTACTATTACCATTATCATCATCAACATATTACAGGGTTATTCTGAGAGAATTAACTTCTACAGATGTGTAGTATTTACCAGCAGGAGCTACTTTGTACATAGACATGACTATGCTTATACATTAAGTGGTTTGCTGATTGCTCCAGATATTACTGGAATGTTTATTTTATTAGTTTGCTTATAAGTGAAAGAATATAACAGGCTTTGATGAGGACTTAGGGGATGCTAATTTCAATTTTTATGATAGCAACAGTATGGTAAGGTTTTTTTCATTTCAGGAATATGGAAGAGGCTGTCATTTAGGAGAGTGTAAAGGGAATACTATTTTGGTTCTTCCACAAAGCCAAATAATAGTTTGGATGTTCTTGTTTATAACAGACTAAGTTAACATTTATATTTGGTTTATCATTTACTTTCAACCTATAGTCTCTTTTCTTTTGCAGATAAATGGTACTGTGACAGAAAATATGTCATTGACAGACGCAAAGACATTGATAGAAAGGTCTAAAGGGAAGTTGAAAATGGTGGTTCAGAGAGATGAACGGGCGACCCTGCTGAACGTCCCTGACCTCTCTGACAGCATCCACTCTGCCAATGCCTCTGAGAGAGATGGTGAGTGTGGTGCTCCTTGGAGGGTCCCTCTGAGTGGCCTGTTTCTTAAAATACTAGGAAGATTGGACATCTTTAAGTGAAGTGATAATTTACCACAAGCCCAAATCTTCAAAATCTAAAAATCACAAAGACATATATTTTTCCTGTAGATAACTTAACCACTATTGATTTGATCACTAGCTTATAAAATTAATATTTAAATGTCACTTTATATGAAATTATCCTTACTAGCTTATCATCCGTTATCATTGGCATACCTATACTTGGCTAACCATCGTATGGAAAAATAAATAGTACCCTTTTATTTAACAGACATTTCAGAAATTCAGTTACTAGCATCAGATCATTCTGCTCGGTCACATGATAGGCCTCCCCGCCGCAGCCAGTCTCGGTCTCCTGACCAGCGGTCAGAGCCTTCTGAACACTCCAGACACTCTCCACAGCAGCCCAGCAATGGCAGGTAATGACGCTCTAGTGTCCATAATAAATGGTTGTATTTGCTTGATATGTGTATTTGGAATTACTTGTAAATAAAATGAGAACATAGGTTTTCTTCTGATTAGGCCTATTTTTCTTACTTTAGACATTTTCTGATCTAGAATAACAGAAGGCAGGCAGACTTTTCTTTGAAAGGCCAGATAGTAAATATTTTAATGACACAGGTCATACATTCTCTGCAGTACTCAGCTATAAAAGCAGCCGTCAGCAATATGAGGATAAACAGGCATGACTGTGACTCCATAAAATTTTATATACAAAAACAGTCCACAGCTGCAGTATTGCATTAGAAGATGCTAGCATGCTTCAGGAATCTGCTATTTGGGAAGGTCAACTATTGCAGAAATTCTTTAATGAACATATTAAGCTGGACTTTGTTTTCCATTTTAAAAATGTATTATTTGGTATTGATGCCAAAGAATCTCATAATGCTAGTAGTATGTGACTTACTTGAATTTGTCTTGTCTTTGGGGTCATGTATGCATTTGAGTATCTGAAGGAAATTACGACACTTATGTCTTAAAAAAAAAACACACATTATGGCTGGGCGTACTGGCTTACACCTGTAACCCCAGCACTCTGGGAGGATCTCTTGAGCTCAGGAGTTTGAGACTAACCTGTACAAGAGTGAGACCCTGTCTCTAAAGATAACTGGGCATTGTGACAGGTGCCTGTAGTCCCAGCTACCCAGAAGGCTGGGGCAAGAGAATTGCTTGAGCCCAAGAGTGGAGGTTGCTATGAGATGTGATGCCATGGCACTCTACCAGGGGTGACAAAGTGAGACTCCGTCTCAATCAATCAATCAATCAATCAATAAATAAGGGCAGTGCCCATAGCTCAGCAGGTAGGGCACTGGCCATATACGCTGAGCCTGGCAGGTTTGAATCTGGCCCAGGCCAGCTAAAACAACAATGACAACTGCAACAAAAAAATAGCTGGGTGTTGTGGTGGGTACTTGTATTCCCAGCTACTTGGGAGGCTGAGGCAAGAGAATTGCTTAACCCCAAGAGTTTGAGGTTGCTGTGAGCTATGACACCAAGGTACTTTTCCCAAGGTGACATAATTGAGACTCAGTCTCAAAAAAAAATAGTCAAGGGCGGCCAGCACCTGTGGCTCAAAGGAGTAAGGTGCCATATGCCAGAGGTGGTGGGTTCAAACCCAGCCCCGGCCAAAAACTGCAAAAAAAAAAAAAAAAGTCTAAAAAACTAAAATAAAATAAGAGAAATGCGCATCTGTACAGCAATTTATATACAGATTTCTGGAAGATCTGGAGGCAGTTAAAAAATGTGGGACCAGAACTGAAGAGCCAGTTTTTGAGAAAAGGGAACTCTTATATATTGTTGCTGGGAATGTAAATTGGTACAGTCATTATGGAACACAATATAGAGGCTTTTCCAAAAATTAAAAATAGAACTTCCACATGATCCGGCAGTCCCACATACTAGATATAGCTAGCGGAAATAAAATGGTCTCACAGAGGTGAAGCATTATTCACAGTAGCCAAGATCTGAAGTCAGCCTAGGTGTCCATCAACAGAAGGATAGATCAAGAAAATGTGGTGTGTGTTATACATACACACACGCACACAATGGAATGTTACTCATCTTAGAAAAGAAGGAAATCCTATATCATTTACAACAATATGGATGAACTTCGAGGACATCACACTAAATGGAATAAATCACAGAGAGACAAGTCTGTGTGAGTGCATGTAAATGTCGAATTTTATTATTTTATTTTATTTTGTTTTTATTTTTGAGACAGAGTCTCACTCTGTTGCCCTGGGTAGAGTGCTGTGACGTCACAGCTCACAGCAACCTTGAACTCTTGGGCTTAAGCAATTCTCTTGCCTCAGCCTCCCAAGTAGCTGGGACTGCAGGCACCTGCCACAACACCCAGCTATTTTTTGTTGCAGTTGTCATTGTTGTTTAGCTGGCCTGGGCTGGGTTCAAACCCACCAGCCTTGGTGTATGTGACTGGTGCCGTAACCACTGTGCTACAGGCACCAAGCCTGAATGTTGAATTTTAAAAACTCAGATAAACAGACAGTAGAGTGTTGGTTGCCAGAATATTAGGGGGAAATGTCAGTCAAAGGGTACAAAGTTTCAATAAGATGAGTAAGTTCTAGAAACCTGATGTACACTGTGGTGACTATAGTTAATCATAACATAACATATACTTGAAATTTGCTAAGAGAGGAGATATTAAGTGTTGTGATCACATATACAAAGGAAGGTCACTACGTGAGGTGATAGATGTGCTTGTGGTCCTCATTTCACAGCATAGATGGGTATCAAAATAGCACATTGTACACCTTAAGTGTATGCAGTGTTTTTTTGTCAGTTATATCTTAGTCAAGCTGGAAAGAAAAGAAAAGGTTGAGTCCAGAACTGAGGGGATGATTTGGGATTAGAGATGTTGATTTGGGACTTAACCTGCATAGAGTGTTAGTAGAATCCATAGAAGTCACTAAAATTGCGAAGAGAAAGAAATTGAAGAGAAGGTCAGGAACTGGCCCACCAGGAGCATGTTGCTTTAGGAAGGAGAAGAGGCAGGGAAGAAGGAATTGAAGAGAGAAGGGACTAGACAGGAGAGAGGTTGTTTTTAAAGTTTGTGAGCAGCCATAGTAATACGGTTGTTAAGGCAGTATACTACCAAGGTGTTTGGCTTCCCACTACATGGGAAGTTGTGAGAAAAGAGGGTAACTTGTAACAGCTATAAATAGGGTTGCTGTTAACTGTGTCTGCTGTGGTTTCTAGATATTTGTGAAAGTGATAATGTGTACATTTTAAACTTAGATTTATGAAGTTTATCAGTCCCTGTCTTTAAGATTATAGTGATTTTTGAAAGAAATAGTATGGCCTATCACATGCAAAATTTGTTTATTATCTTAACACTGATGATTATTTTTAACTGCTACAGGTTAATGTATTAATTCTAATAGTCTCCCTGACACAGGAAGAGGGTTGCTGCCATGACACATACACACTGATGTAACTAACACCTCTGATGATTCCTGGGAGCAGCTGGGATTTTAACACATTTCTCTCAACTAGAAACCGTGCTTATATCAAGTAATTTGAACAAGAAATACTAATCAGAAATCTTGAAATGTTAGCCATTTGTTTAGATCATTCTAAACAAATCTAAATCTTAGGAAGTTCTTTTCGACACTAAAGCAACTTTTCTGATTTAGATTTCCTAAACACTTGCCATCTGTTACTTTAACTTAAAACTTGAAGAGATTAATTTTTAAAATTAACCATCTTCATATTATTTTGGGGTGTTTTATTTCTCTTAAGAACCTTAAGCATTCTTATGGGTAACACCAGTTATATGAAAGATTTTAAATATGCAGAACTCAGCTCCGTGCATGTAGCTCAGCAGCTAGGGTGCCAGCCACATACATCAGAGCTGGCAGGTACGAACCCAGCCTGGACCTGCCAAACAACAGTGAGAACTAAAACCAAAAAAATACCTGGGTGTTGTGGCAGGTGCCCGTAGTCCCAGCTACTTGGGAGGCTAAGGCAGGAGAATCACTTAAGCCCAAGAGTTTGAGGTTACTGTGAGCTGTGACGCTACGTCACTCTACGACACTAAAGGCAATGAAGTGAGGCTGTCTCAAAAATAAATAAATAAAAATGCAGGGCTCTGGGACCTGCTCTCAGTTCATCAGAGAGGAACACTGGCCCTTGAGCAACTCAGCAGTTAGTGGCACCAGCCCTGCCCCCATAGGCATCATCCATGTATAACTTTCAGCTCCCCCAAACTTAACTACTGTAAATCACCTACTATTGACTGGAAGCCTGAGTAATAGCAGCACAGTCACGTAACAACTTACATTCTGTATTACACGAATTACCCTGTGTTCTTACAATGAAGTAAGCTAGAGAAAAGAAAATGTTAAGAAAGTCATTAGGAAGAGAAAATATATTTGTTATTCATTACAAAGCAGATTTGTGTGGTTCAAACCCATGTTGTTCAAGGGTTAACTGCACTACTTTAATTTTAAGTTTTTGGTATCTTTTATGTGTGTGCTACCAGATTTGAGGAACTACTGATTAGAAAGCATAACATACAAAACAAAAGCTAGTACTTCTTTTGCAGAAGAACAAGAGT
Source organism: Galagoides demidoff (assembly GCA_963574575.1). NCBI lineage: Eukaryota > Metazoa > Chordata > Mammalia > Primates > Galagidae > Galagoides > Galagoides demidoff. Next base: position 14,247 of record CAUYQV010071608.1, on the reverse strand, counting down.
CTCTGGATTCTTTCCAAATTTTTGTGGCAAGAATTTAATGCATGAAAAGTTGGTATCCTGCCTCCTTAAAAGTTTCATTTCCCTTCTAGACTTAGTAGTAAAATTTGAGTTTATATAGAGTTCTAACTCAGAGGGTACGTTTTAAGAAACAATTTGCTAATATTAGAAAAGCACCATGGAACCTCCATCTAGTCTTGCATTTTTGTTATTTACTCTTGATTGTGTAATATTTGTTTCACAAATATTATTTAAATTCTATTATTTAAAGAAGTGATACAAACTGACTTGGTTTCTGTGAAAAAGAAATCTGTCTTGGTAAACATTAGCCCTGTCCTGTTCTTTCCCTAGATTTCTGGATATTTTTAGGACATGTAGTTGTCTGTTGAGAATAGTAGAAACTTTGTCTTCATTTTGTTAAGAGGTAATAGAATATAATGATTTCTTTGGACTTGAGAGCCAGACTTCCCAGGTTCAAGGCCCATCCTACCACTGGTTACTTGCATGGCCTTGCAGCACCTACATCTGCAGTGACGTAGACAGGTCATACACCACAGAGTTATGAGAATTAAAATAGTTATTACAATGTCTGGCACGTGTTGTTTGCTACTGCTGTTATTATGGTGATTAGTATTAGCAGTAATAATAATAGTATCATGAATTAGAATTTCCAAATGCTCTTTCACATCTGCTCATGTTTAACTATTTCTTTTTTTTTTTTTTTTTTTTTGCGGTTTTTGGTTGGGGCTGGGTTTGAACCTGCCACCTCCGGTATATGGGACTGGCACCCTACTCCTTTGAGCCACAGGCGCCGCCCATATTTAACTATTTCTAAGATTTCCTCTAAAAGTGAGAGGGTGACAAACTCCAGTGTCACATAGTTGACATGTGTTTGAGGCCAGGATTAAAATTCTTAGCCTTTTGACTCATGTCTTTGACCTTACTAGTATAGAGAAAGGAAGATTGATTGCTACTTCCTCTTTAGAGAACAGAAATCTATAAAGAGGTTCATTATCGTCAGGACCTACTTAAGTGCCTCTGTGTGATATTCTTAGACAGCAAACATATGGAGCAAATTCTGAGAAAAACACATGAGCTTGCTCTTCATTATAATTAGATGAACAGAGTACCCTCCTATTGTGTAGGACAGGGGTTGGCAGACTATAGTTTGTGGGCCAAATCCAGGCTACTGCCTAGTTTTGTAAATAAAGTTTTATTGAAAACCCGTCCTATAGACTCGGAGCCTGTGGCTCAAGTGACTAAGGCACCAGCCACATACACCTAAGATGGCGAGTTCGAATCCAGCCCGGCCCACCAAACAACAATGATGGCTGCAACCAAAAAAATATAGCCGGGCGTTGGGGCGGGCGCCTGTGGTCCCAGCTACTTGGGAGGCTGAGGTAGGAGACTTGCTTGAGCCCAGGAGTTGGAGGTTGCTACGGCACTCTACCCAGGGGGACAGCTTGAGGCTCTATCTCAAAAAAAAAAAGAAAGAAAAGAAAAGAAAACCCGTCCTATAATGGCATAATTGAGAAGTCATAACAGAGACTGTATGGCCAAAGGAGTCATTTATAGAAAACATTACCGGTTGCTGGTCGGGAGTGTCAAAATAGTTTTGTTAAAAAATGGTGCATGCACAGGGAAAAATTATTCCTTGATGTTGTATGTGTTGCTAGGCTTGTTTGCTTTGCTTTGTTTCATAGCCCACCCTGGGCCAAGACTTGCATCATAGGATTTTGAAATACTCAGAGTACACAGTTGGTGGCATTGCTGCTTGGTAGTCACTGAGTGGATACCACTGAAGAGGTATTGCGGCTGTTCCTACAGTACTAGAGATATTCCGTTTGCAGGGCATGTTCTAAACCACTGCTTGGTTATGTTGTATCTTCCCTGGTATTTACAGTTACCTTAATAAGTCCATCTTAATGACTTTTCCCCTTAGGGGAAATGTATGTTCACCATTTTTTGTTCTGTCCTATAAACTTTTTATTAAAAATGGTTATGTTACTACTGATTAATCATAAGTGGGTACAACATTGAAAAACTTCTCAGTTTTCAAAAAGCTCAGACTAATGAGATAAAGTCGAACTGTGGAAAATGTAGATTGTCAAGATTGACATTTTGTGGGGTGGCGCCTGTGGCTCAAGGTGTAAGGCGCTGGCCCCATATGCCGGAGATGGCGTGTTCAAATCCGGCCCCAGCCAAAAACTGCAACAACAACAACAAAATAAAATAAAATCTTTTTTTAAAAATTTACATTTTGTATTACTTACAATACCCAGTCATTCCATGAAACTGACAAAATTTACGTCAGCTGTTGTGTAAAGTTTTTAAGGAATGTGTTTTAACAAAGAGTATCAGTCCAGTTTATTAGTAAGCGTATTTGTTGTATGAAACTGATTGCTTCTGAAGAACTTGAAAGTCATGTTTTCAAAAGTTTGGAACTTTGTAAAAATTGTAAATGTTTTTATTCTTCATTGTCTATTCCTCCTCTGAGAGGAATGCCTCCACAAATTGTGATATGACTTATGATGTAGTACGTACATGATAGTACAATTAAATTTAGCAAATCATAAATTTCTAGCCTGAATTCAGATGTTGAGGCCAAGTTAAGATTATATATGGGATCAGACCTCTTACCTATACTGCCCACCTATATTGTCAGAGTGTTCTGAGAGAGCCGGTTGAGCCCTGTCATGTGGGCGTGTACAGCATGATAGGGATGCACCGTCACGCCCGTAACAGCCGGTGAGGCCATCATTTCAGTGGTCACGGAACCCTGTACACACCTACACAGCGTGTTACTGTAGTCAGTACTACAGCCAGTTACAACACAACAGTGAGACTCTGTACCTAAACAGCAGGAAAACATACCACATTGTAATCTCACCCCACTGTCATCTGTGTGCCCCTCATTACATAGTGCATGACTGGGCTTAACTTTCTTAGAATAGTCTTGGCTTTTAAATTAAAGATGTTTGTTTTTTTTAATTTGTACACCTTCTGTCACTTTTTATAATTGTTTTATTTGATATGAGAGAACTATAAATATTTTTCATCCTACAATATTTAGATCTTTTAGATATTGCTTAGTTTTCTCTAGAACATGCTAAAGCCAAGTATTCCTAATTCCAGAATCCAAAATCCAAAGTGCTCCAAAATCCAAAACTTTTCTGAGCACCAACATGACACTTAAAGGAAATGATTGTTGGAGCATTTCAATTTTGGATTTTTAAGTAAATAATATTCAACTGAAAAGTTTAAACCATATATTTCAAAATTCAAAATCATTTGTGGTTCCAAGCATTTCAGATTAGTGGTGTTCAACTTGTACAACTTTGCCAACAGGCTGAAAATTATTGTTGAAGCATACTAATATATCAATTAGACTTTTCTTTGTACTTTTTTAAGTGTGAAGAAGTGACCATCTTTTGACTCATGAAGTTCAGATTTTATTCACTAGTTTTTGGTTTCCGTTTTTGTCTAAGTAAAGCAGGTCTCATTCCTCCCGTCAGATGGCGCCTCCTTCTCAGCAGGAATCACACGCAGTGTTGTTGGTAATTAATGTGGCTTTGATACTACTGAATTTTCTTTTTCAGACACACCCTGAAGTCCTTTACCTCTTTTTTTTCCTGTTTCCCCTTCATCTATGAAAGATAGAAAGGGCACCCAATAGCACAGCACTTTCATTGAGTGTTTCAGTGAAGTTAACCGACTAAATGATGATTTCTTTCCCTTGGCTCTTGTGCCTTGAAACTTAAAACTAATTCAGCAGGTTTTGAGTGATCAACGGGTGGCACAATGAATGTTCTGTAGTAAAGGTTGAAAGATTTTACTAGTAATTTGGACATTACCCTGCTAATTCTTCTCTGCCAAATGTTTATTGATGATTATAAATGCCCTGAACAGTCTCGGCAAGATCCCTGCTGTTATGTACAAAAGAAGAAAGATAAATTAATTTTGAAAATATGAAAAAGTAGCTTTCATTAGTGATAAATGCTATGAATAATGTGAGGGTGATGTGATAGTCAAGTGGGAGGGTACAGTGTGAGAGAACATGCTCAGGCAAGAAGGCTTCTCTGAGGCCACTTCATCGTAAAGTGGATAAAAATGAGCCAGCTGGGTGAAGATCATTCCGGGATAGCACAGCACATGCTGGTCCTGAGATGGAAACAACACTCAGCCTTTGAAGAGCAGCAGTATGGCCAGTGTGGCTGATTGCAGGAGCAAGGGAGAGAGTGATCTGAAGTTCCAAGAAGTGATTTTTTTCTGTTTAATTGCTGTCAAAAAGATTGGTTAAGGAGAACATAAAGTTCTTCTTTACTGTTGTTTATTGAAATGTTACTAATGCTTTTTTTTAAGATGTTTTCTCTGACCTTTCAAAGCGAGTGCTGTGTGGACACCCCCCTCCTGAATTTCCATGAACCAACTGCTGTTTTCTCAGGTTAGGTACTAGGTTGAAATTCCAATCTGAGGTTTTATTTTATATGCCTTGTGAGGGGCCCCACAAGGGGAGGTTGTAGCTGATACGCTTTGTCTCTACTCAATGGCAAGTCAAGCGCAGCAGGGATACGTTCAGTGACTGCCAACAGATTTTGACCCCAGGAGAAGATCATGAATGTGAGGGCAAAAAGTCCAACTGGACTGTGACATGTCGTCGTTATCACTTAAGCAGAAGTATAAGTTTCCTTTACTCCATCACCTGAGCATGTTCTTCAAGTGCAGTATAAAAATATATATACAATTTAAAAAACAGACTTGTTTATATGTTTAAAAGTAGTGAAAGTATGAAAAATTCTTATTTCCCGATTTTAGAAATGTAGTATAATTCTCCATTGCCTTTGAGAGAATCTTAGTAAATAAGGGGGTTATTGTGATTGACACTGATCTTCAGCTATAAAATCCACCAAATACACCACACAATCCAAGGGCTGGTAATCAAAGTACAGAATGGTCATTACACCCCAGTGAAGGCCGGACAACAATAAATGAGAAAAAGGTCCTCATTAGCCCTTTCTCATGTAGTTCCTATTTTAAAAAATACTGTCCATTTCTGCAGAAGTCATACTTTTCTGAATAGCAGACCTGTTTTCCCTCTAATTTGGATGACCTACGTTAATCATAATAAATGTGAACTTGTTAAGATGAGAAACTCTATACAAAAGAATAAGCTCTATAAACTCATATATCTGATTTATTGTTTAAAAACGTCGAAATGAAATGTACTCAGATTTTTTTCAAAAGCATACACATACACATAAATATTTCTACTAATACTTTCATTAATAGGAAATGCATATCAAGAACAATTTTACATTGTGAGAAACTAGTTTGCAAATGTGGTTAAGCGGGTTTAAGGTAATTATTTTCCCTGCCTTCTCAGCATAATTCCTGTGCAACTCTTTTTTTTACCTTTGTGCCCACATACCAGCCCAGAATCTATTTCTGGCTTACTCATACCTAGAATTCTCTGTGTGTCAGAGAGAGAGAGTTAATTTTTTAATTGCTGTCAAATAACTTCAATGTGTAAATATCTGTTTCCATCTAAAACTTAGAGAATTTAACAATGACTGCAACACTCTGGCAGTTAAACTGGAGTTGATTTTTCTTTCTCATATGTGTTAGAATGCTGCCCGCTGAGCTGCGGAGTATGGTTAACTCAGATTCTTAGCATATTTTTAAATTTAATTGTGACCAAAATAATCTGATCGCTTTTAAAGATGCTTTTATTAGTACCTTGTTTTTCTTGTCAACCTAAAACTACATTGTTCTTGCCTACCTTTATGTAATAAATGAACTTGAAAGGTATGTGTGAATAAGTTTTTGTAGGATAGGTTGTTAGTTTGTAACAGGGAGTTAGCTTTAAAAATGGTATTTTACTAGAGTAAATATTTTGCTGCTATTTGTTTTCTGTATTAAGGCTATTTTTTAAACATGGCCTAACTAGTTGGTTGGGAAGGTGTTTGAGTTCTCTGGAAGTATCAGGGCAAGTATCATGAACGGGGTGACCTGGCAGATCTTTCTTGTCAGAGTCTAATGAGGAGACAGAAAGCATAGTTGCATTGAATAAAGAAAGTTTAATGTAAAGAACTTAAACATAACAACCAAGGTTGGAGTAATGAGGGATTGGCTAGTAAGAAGTAAGGAGAACTCTAAAGAATGTAAGAACTTGCAGGTAATAAAGAGCAGCCACTACCTTGGTGCGGAGAAAGTGCCAAAGGCAGAGGCTCCCATGCTGTGCCCAGGGCTGAGGTCCAGCCTTCTCAGTGAGGCCACAGCCATGGCTCCCTGAGTGGCAGAGAGTTTGCTGTGATGTGATGTGATGTGTCACCAGTCAGACTTGTAGGATATTTGCACTGTGCGATGCCCAGGCACTGTGTCATCATATACTTTGCACTGCAAACCATATGAGTCTCTGGGGCAAGCTGCTAGCCAGTGGGTACTTTGCAGGCTGTGCCCTGCAGGAAGGGGGATGAAGCTTCCTCCTGCACACCCTCCAGGCCCTTCTGCTGACCAGGCTGCCTGCAATAAGGGGCCCCAAACAGCTGTGGTTTTACACCTGAATTGTTTTCACTTAACCTGTTACTCCTTGCTGATCTGACTGAGTGCATTAATCTGCTACCCTATTCACACAGTTGATTGGGTAAGACTTAAGGCTCTGTTTATAATGAGTTTATTTTTGTAAAATATAAAAACTCTCTTCAGAGGTGCCTTTCTCCTCCATCTTTGTCAGACAGCTGTCTATAAGAGTTTAACCAAATATATGGATCATTACCATTGTATTGATCTGTATAAGTTAAAAAATTCAAAAAACAAAACCTGTTTTTTTAAATCTTTCTGGGGGAAAGCAGAACTGCCCTCAAGTGGGTACCTTGGAATGCCTGAAGTCTTCTAGCCTAGTAAGAGCCAGGGTGTGGCAGGTAAACGTGAATCTGACTCAGAACATAAATACATAAATGGTCTTCATGTAAAGTCAGCTTTCTTCATAATAGAAAATATATATGTGTGTGTGTGTTTAAGCTTAAACATTTGAGGACCATTAGGATGAAGTTCTGTGAGGAAAGTGTGTTTTCCTTATTGCAGTGTTACCAGTTTCCTTCAGTAATTGCCACTGATTATAAACTAATTTCATGTGTGTAAGTTCAGTTTTGTCTTGACTTAGTGGTCGTATTTGCTCATAATATCATAATAGAACATTTTAATGTTTGGAAAAGTTGATTTGTTTTGTTTTACACTGTAGATCTGCACTGCCCAGGAGCATAGCTGCTAGCCACATGTGCCTATGAGCATCTGAAATGTTGTAAGGGTGAAATACATAGTGTATTATAAAGACAGAGCACACAAAAAAGAATGTAAAATGCCTCATTAATGATTTGTATTGATTATATGGTGAAATAATGTTTTAGATAAATAATTTTTTGATAAAAAGTCTCACTGTGTTGCCCAGGCTGGTCTCAGACTCTGGGTGCCAGCTTCCTAAGGAGCTGTGGCTTGTAGGCATGTTCCACTGTGCTAGCTAAATAAAATTTATAAATTGATTTTACCTTGTTTTGTTTAACATGGATTCTAGAAAATTTTCAATTACGTAAGCAACTTGCTTCGTAATTCTGGTAAGCAGCCCTACTCCAGTCTCCCTGTCTTACTGGATAATGACTCCATCTTTCGGTAGATAATGGAAGTGCAAAAGAGGAGCAATAGTTTTCCAGGTATTAATTGTATGAAAAACTTAATAGAATAGTGTAAATTTTATCCATAGGAAATGTTATTTTTAAAGGTTAACTGCTTTTGAAATCATGATAATTATGCCACAGGGCAAAAGAGTAATAGACAATGGGTTATAAAAATTATCCAAAAATACAAATATTAGCAGGAGTTCTGTGTGGCATACAGAGCAAGTGTCCTAATAGCACATAATATGTTGGTTATTGGGGAAAGCATTTGTGTGAAAATATTATATTAAATTTCAGAAGCTTTTTTCACGTATAATAAATTAATTGGAATTATTTATCTTTTATAAGCAAATAGTTAAATTCTGATTGTTGTAGGACAATAAAAATCTATTAATAGAACTCTAAATTTTGTAGTTCTTTGATTTTATTTTTTAAAAATAATTTTACATTTAAATTATTTATATTCTTTAATGCAAAGAATGCAGGAATAATTTATTATTTTTCACTACCCTTATACTCTGAAGAGGTTAGCATAATTTGGGGTTAGAACATAATTGTATTTATTTATATTTAGCTGATTGTGCTATTTTATTACATAAGCAAGGGCTAAAACTTTTGATATTTTATGATTTAAAAGTAGCTCATACTTGTTTGATCTAGAAAGTACCTTGGTTTTTTCTTTGTTTTTTCAAAAAGACTATATGTAATTTAAAAGTAGGACACCCTCCCCCCAGAATATGAACATGAAAATAGAACTATAGAACTATAGAAAGTACTTATTATACCTCTAGGCTCTAACAAGATTATGAACAAAGCAGCCTGAGACAAAAAAAAAAAAAAAGAAAGAAAGAAAGTGCTTGCTTATATTTTACCCTATAAGGAGGAAAACATAGGAAGAAATTTTTTCTTGCTAAGACTGGTTAATAATATGCATTAATAAAACCAAGCCATTAATATTTGTTTAATGTTAAACTTTATTTTTAAAATAATCTTTTTATTAATCTTTATAAGTAGTAATATATAAGTATATTCTTATGAAAATTGTAACAGGGATAAATCTAAAATTCTGTGCCACTGTTTTGGCTCTGTCTGTCCCTGTGAGGATGTGTGTGTGGAGACTGTTCTTTATGCCTGAGTGGTGTTCTGCCATATACATTCTGTAATTTGTGCATCTTAACTTCACATTTTGTTTTCAAGACATTTTTCTGTCTATAGTTCTATTTCATATAACTTATATTAATATTTGTTTTCAGTTATGAGAATAGTATATGTACACTTACTAGAACAAATAAAACAGGCCAGGCACAGTATCTTGTAAACCTGCAGTCCCAGCACTTTGGGAGGCTTAGGTGGGAGGATTGCTTGAGGCCAGGAGTTTAAGACCAGTCTGGGCAACATAGCAACACCCCATCTCTAAAAAAGTTTTGTTTTTGTTTTGTTTTGTTTTTTGTAGAGAACAGAGTCTCACTTTATTGCCCTTGGTAGAGTGCTGTGGCATCACAGCTCACAGCAACCTCCAACTCCTGGGCTTGGGCGATTCTCCTGCCTCAGCCTCCCAAGTAGCTGGGATTACAGGTGCCCACCACAACACCCGGCGATTTTTTTGTTGCAGTTTGGCCGGGGCCAGGTTTGAACCTGCCACCCTCATTATATGGGGCCTGCGGCCTACTCACTGAGCCACAGGCACCACCCTCTAAAAAAGTATTTTTAAGTGGCTAGGCACAGTGGCATACACCTAAAGTCCCAGCTACTTGGAAGGTCGAGACAGGGGGATTATTTGAGTCCAAGAATTAGAGTTTATAGAGAGCTATAATTAGGCTGCTGTACTCCAGCCTTGGAGACAGACCTTGTCTCAATTTAAAAGAACAAGTAAAACATAATCTAATTTATTAACTTCACCCTCAGTTCTCCTCTTTCCCTATATTCATAAAGACATTTGGCATCTTATACAGTATTTAGTGTTTTCTTAATAATTAAAAAACATCAAGCACTATAATTATGCCTCAGCTACATTATTTCAGTTAAAACAATATAAGGTGAACATCAATCTGGTTTATTCTTTCAATAAGAAGCTTTCCATATTTTGGGAAGTTTGTTACCAGTTGTTTTTTTTTTTTTGAGACGGAGCCTCAAGCTATCCCCCTGGGTAGAGTGCTGTGGCATCACAGCTCATAGCAACCTCCAACTCCTGGGCTCAAGCGAGTCTCCTGCCTCCGCCTCCCAAGTAGCTGGGACCACAGGCACCCGCCACAATGCCCAGCCATTTTTTGGTTGCAGCCATCATTGTTGTTTGGCGGGCCTGGGCTGGGGATTCGAATCCGCCACCTTAGGTGTATGTGGCTGGCGCCTTAGCCAATTGAGCCACAGGTGCCGAGCCCTTATTTTTTATATAGTTAATCCCCTCTGCCTTTGTGTTCAGGTGTGGACAGGTGGGGGAAATGGAGAAAAGAGAAAATTTGCATCTAAAGACTAGAGTTGCTATATGCTATTTATACGTGATATGTTATTGAACTTTTAGATTCCAGATAAATTACAGGATCCATTGTAACATAGAAACAAATAAACACTAAAATGCTATAAGAACTATCTCTTGGCTATTGTGTTGGAAATTAAACCTTTATTTTTAGCCTTTTAATGTGGGAAAACATGTTCCAATATAAGCTGAATTAACTGAAAAATATCCTTTTGAACCCAATGCATTAATAAATTGGGGGCTCCTGATTCTTTGACACAGAGGAGTTCTACAGCAAAGACCAATGTTTCACATACAATGGAAAGCAGCTGAATCACAGGGTCATGTAGAGGTGCAGTCTCCAATGTTTTGGCACCAAGGACCAGTTTCATGGAAGATAGATGTGGGGGGGAGAGAAGGAGGGTGATGGTTTCAGGATAATTCAGGCGCATTATGTCTCTACCTCAGATCATCAGGTATTAGATCCTCATAAGGAGTGTGCAGCCTGGATCCCTCACATGTGCAATTTATAGCAGGGTTCACCGTCCAATGAAAATAAAATGCCCTGCTTACCTGATAGGAGGCAGAGCTCAGGCGGTGATGGGATTGATGGGGAATGGCTGTAAATACTGATGAAGTCTTTTGCTCACCCTCCTGCTGTGCGGCCTTATTCTCCCAGGTCCAGGGCCCCAGGGGTTGGGGACTACAGAGGTACTGGTATAACACCTAGAAAGGACCACAAGAGGTACCGAGTCCACTCCTCATCATAGCCTGGGAAATGGAAATTATAAGACTTACCAATGATGAGTAAATGCACCTGAGAGTTTAAGCTTCTTAATCAGTTTCCTTCCTTAAATGCCATTCAAGGATTGTCCCTACCTAACTGGGATGTTTTTTCTGCTCTAAGCCCTCCATATGTTCACAGAAACAATCTGGGGGTGGGGGGCGGGATCCATTTGATTTGCAGAGTTTCTGATCGCTCACCTTGTTTGAATAATTAGGCAATTCAGGCAAATATCTGGTTTGATTTCTTAAATAAACTTAAGTGAATATTCTACCTACATGAGATATGAGATATTAAAATGTTTTAATTGTATACTGTGATTTACAAACATGTGAGAAAACTCTTGGCATCAAAAATAAAAATTAGAAGAAAATGTATTAAATATATAAAAACTTGTTGGTGTGCTATTGTTTATATTTTCTCTATTTTTCAAATTTTCTTCAGTGTATAAATTTAACATAAAGAGTATAAACTTTCAAGTGGCACCTGTGGCTCAAAGGAGTAGGGCACCAGCCCCATATGCCGGAGGTGATGGGTTCAAACCCAGCCCCGGCCAAAAACTGCAAAAAAAAAAAAAAAAAAAGCATACTTTCTCCTACATGGGGCCACAAAAAAAGGGCATATAACAAAACAAAAACATGAAATCTCTCATGATTTGAGAAAGGGTACTCACGTCCCACAACTCTCAATAATTCTTCTTTATACTCAGGCACCATGGAAATAGCAGAGGAACCAGTGTAAACATTTTTATTTTTAAATTGTATCGCCTGGAAGCAGTCCAATTCCCTAAAAATCAATTCCCAGAAAACTATTTCAATGAATTGCCAAATCGGCTTAGGGCAAATTAGTTTTCAGGGGAAGAAAGAACCTAAAACTGCATCTAATTGTTTGATAAAATATACCTAAGTGCTGGCAATGAGTAAAAATAACTCTCATCTCCCTGCTTCTCCTGAATTTAGCCACCTATTGTTTACCTAAAGAGTGCCGGGACTTCTAAAACCATTTCAGTAAAGGTCAATAAAGTTTAAATTTACAAGGGTTCCTAAGAAAGTAGCTCTCTTTCCTAATCTGACACACAAACAATACAAATGATTAGATTCTCAAATCAGATTCATCGGAATCTGAGTTCTTACCCTCCATATTAGGCTTTTTAGAACAAGCGGGAAGAGGTATAAGCCATTCAAAACAACTTCTCAGGTTCTTTCTGGCCTCATTATGTAATATTTAACATATGCATAATCACTTTCGCAAAAGGAAGCCATTTCTGTCAGAAAAATCTTGTTTTTATATTGTTGTAGTAACATGGCTGATAGGAATTGTCCCAGAGACAAATCCATGGATTACTCACCTGTTTACCATGATCAATTGCAAACAGAACAGGTACATCCTGATGTACTAAAAACATTCCATAGTTAAGGACCTTCCCACCAGTGAATGTCATTAGTTCATTAGTGTGTTGGCCAAGAGGTTTCTCATTACCATCTTTATAAGGAGATTTCACAAAGCCATCTTTCTTCGGGTGGGGGGTAGGGGGTGTCTCTCGTAAAAGAGAGAGGATGGAATGCTATCTCTTTCCTTCCTAGTCAGAAAGCGAAAAATTATTTGCTTTCGGCTCAATGCCTATAGCTCAGCAGCTAAGGCACCAGACACATACACTGGAGCTGGCAGGTTCAAATCCAGCCCAGGCCTGCCAAACAACGACAACTACAAAAATAATAATAATAATAATGCCAGGGGCAGTGCCTGTGACTGAAAGGAGTAGGGCGCTGAGCCCATATACTGGAGGTGGTGGGTTCAAACCCAGCCCTAGCCAAAAAAAAAATAGCCAGGCATTATGGTGGGAGCCTATAGTCCTAGCTACTTGGGAGGCTAAGGCAAGACACTCTCTTGAACCCAAGAGTTAGAGGTTGTTGTGAGCTGTGACACCACAACACTCTACTGAGAGTGACAGTAAGACTCTGTCTCAAAAAAAAAATTATTTGCTTTTATTTGCCTCTTTTATGAAAAGCTTTTTTCCTCATTCTTGTTTTAATAAAAAAAGGGTTTGTTGCAAAAAAAAAAAACACAGAAGCAAAACAAAAATGTTTAAGTCAACATAAATTCACAGTATCAATGAAAGGACTACAGGCTAATGGTCCTTGACATATGTATGAATTATAAACAAGAAAGAGGAATCGATTTGTGAAATGGCAGTGTGAGGAGCTCTGTAAACCTTTTCCCCAGGAACATAGCCATAACTGTTTCGTTTGGTTTTTTTAAGACAGAGTCTCACTTTGTCACCTTTACAGAGTACTATGGCATCACAGCTCACAGGAACCTCAAACTCTTGGACTTAAGCAATTCTCCTGCCTCAGCCTCCTGAGGAGCTAGGACTACAGGTGCCTGCCACAACACCCCACTATTTTCAGAGACAGGTTTTGGCTCTGGCTCAGGCTACTCTTGAATAATTGGTAAAAATTGTTCTGTTTTGAAGTTTTTGGTCGGGGCTGGGCTTGAACCCGCTACCTCCGGCATATGGGGCCAGCACCCTACTCCTTTGAGCCACAGGTGCCACCATAAAAATTGTTTTTAAAATGTTTTAATGTTTAGGCTAGGCACAGTGCCTCACGCCTATAATCCTAGCACTCTGGGAGGCCGAGGAGGGTAGACTGCCTGAGCTCACAGGTTCAAGACCAGCCTGAGCCAGAGCCAGACCTCGTCTCTAAAAAACAAAACAATTGTAATGTTTAATGAAAGTCTCCTAAAGACATACAGAAAATGGAGAACTATTTAGTCAAGAAAATCTACCAAATCTCGGTAAGAACAGTAAGAATTGATGTGCTAATCCAGACCTATATATAAACTTCAAGCTGAGCATGAAGGAAGCACTAACCCAGGCTGGTGCAGCAAGAACACAGGCTTTCCATTTCTCCCAGGTCTCAGTCTGTGGCTGCAGTACCTCCCCGGAGGCCAAGGCCACCATCATTTCTCACTCCCCTAGCTCTGTGTTGCAGAAGTTCTATTCTAGGCAAGAACATCTGAGCAATCTTCCTTAACCCTAACTCCTAGGGCAGATTTTAGCAATAAGCAATTAAAGGAGATTGGCAGGTTCAAGAGAGCAATAAGTTGTAGGCCAGTAGAAGTTTAATATTTATAGAAAGGACATGGGGAAACAGCATCTAAGAATAGCTCTGCCAAGGTCAAAATGGACCTCAAAGTCTGCCTTCAAAGATTACCCTTGCAGCTCGGCGCCTGTGGCTCAAGTGGCTGAGGTGCCAGCCACATACACCAAAGGTGGTGGATTTGAATTTCGAATCCAGCCCAGGCCCGCCAAATAACAATGATGCTGCAGCCAAAAAAAAAAA
>CAUYQV010071607.1:92500-126744 GCA_963574575.1 Galagoides demidoff | reverse complement strand
AGGGCTCCATTTGGATTGTAGCTTTCTTAAGATAGCTAATAATTATTTTTGAAGGACATGGGTCCCAGTAAGAAGAAAGAATGAATGGCTTAGAGGCCATGGTACCACCACATCAGAGGAAGGAAGACAGACACTGCCACTGTCCTGTGAAGACAGGTGAAGGACATTGCCAACTGATCCACAAAGCAGGGGGAAAAGGTACTTTGAAGAGACGCCTCCAGATAATACAGAAACAGATCAGCAGGACAGCAGAAATGACCCAGCTCTTGAGTCACACCAGTTAGTTTCAAATTCCAGCTGCCACAATTAATTGTGAGGATGTAACAAAGCAATTTAATCTCTGGGAGCCTCAGTTTCCTGCTTTGTCAAAAGGGTCTATTCTTGTTGTGGGGATCACAGATAACATGTCAAGTATGACTCCTAATCTGGCATGGGCACTGAACAAATGGTGTTATAATTTACCTCTTGTAAGAGCTACTTATTGCTTGTACTTATTTTTAATAAATCCAATGTGGTAGCCATTAGTATACATGGTTATCTGAATTAAAGCTTCATAAAAATTAAATACAATTAAATATTCAGTCCTCAGTCACAATAGCCACATTCCAATGCGCAACAGCCACATGCAGCGGCTGGTCACCACATTAGTCATCACCAGCATAGAACTTTCCTGCCATTGCAAAAAGGCTTTGGAGGTTGCTAGCCTGAAGTCATGCTCGTCCGTGAGTTCTACTGGGCCATAGCTTGCCACCCACTGGTAGGGCAGCTGACACGGTAAGGCTAGCGAGCTCATTTAAGACCAGCAGGAACTCTACTGATAGGCTACGGGAAAGGCACATTTTATCTAGGTATCCCTAGGACACAGTATACAACTGGTGCTCAATAAATGCTGATTCTATTAAATAGCAGAACACTGAGATTTGTTTTTTTCAGAGTATTTTGGGGGCACACGTGTTTGGGTTATATAATTTGATTTTGTATATTTGTATTAAATATTTTGCACATTGTAAATCAGAAGTATGCCCTTCATCCAGAAATTGTGCATTATACCCGCCAGGTGTGAATTTACCCATCCTTCCTCCCTGAGGAAGTTAGAAGTTAGTTTTATTCATTATTTTTAGAGTCCCATGCACTATTACATATTTCTTAAAGTCCTTTCCTATAACCATCTGTCAAAATGCTTGCGAGTTGTGCCAAGCGACATACCAAGGAAAATATCTGTGACCGCAGGTTTCTGGATATGTAGGAAGTAAAACTAAGAAACTCTTAAACTGTAATTCAGTCCTTGGCCACTAATGTTTTTGACAAAAGAATTATAGTTAGACATGGTGTGATCCCTTCCATGGATAATAAAAGCTGAACAGATTTTTAGCTTTTTCTGATGTGGGCTAACCGTATCGGTAATTGGGTCCCCCTATTCTATACTGTTTTATTATGATTTCAGAAAATCTTTTCCATCACTTCTTTACAGATGCTCCTTTTTCCCCCTATGCTACTTCTGCACCCGCTGCCCTCTGTCCTGTCTCCTGCCACCATCTCTTTTAAAGCTCAAATGATTTCGACCTCATTTTGCAAAGCAGCAAAAAAAAAGGTGAATGCATTTACGCCGGGGCTTGGACAGAGCCCAGCCTCTAACTTCTCATCCTGTTTCCCTCGCATCCTCCTGGCTCTCTAACTTAAAGATTCCAGGGAGCAGGGCGGCACCTGTGGCTCAAAGGAGTAGGGCACTGGCGCCATATACCAGAGGTGGTGGGTTCAAACCTGGCCCGAGCCAAAAGAAAAAAAAAAAACTGCAAGGATTCCAGGGAGTAGTCAAATAGCATGAAAGGTCAGCACGCAGATTAAAGGAGCCTAGTTGAGGAAGGCACAGAGGCCGTCGAACACACGTTCAAAGGCACAGTCCAGCCAACAGGCCAAGAATGCCAACGTCCAAAAGCCAAAACCAAAACAAAGCAGGGCAACAAAGATCGTTCACCTGATATATTCCCAGTGTATATTGGCAACTTGAGGAATATTTACTAATGGAAGAAGAATGCTTTTTACTTCCAAGCGATAACTTAAGGCCAATCTGTATTATTATAACACATAAATCCCTACAGTGTATTGATAAATACAGGGGTATTTCTTAGAAATGGAAACATTTCATAGGTATAGGCTGTTGATACTATGAAGTTTTATTGTCATCTAAGCCTCTTTAAGTTTTTATTTTCACTGTTTGAAATTCACTGAGGGTACAAAGAATTATTTTATACTGACTGCATTCATTAAAGTCCCTCTTATAATTGCGTCCCGCCCACAAGAGGTGTGACCCCCATGCCCCTCCTGCCTCTCTCCTCCCCACCTCCTCATTCCTCACCACTTGAAGTTTTTAAAGAAATTAAACATATAGTTCTGATGCCCCCCCAAAATTCATATTACGATGAGTTTTATTTCCCAATCTGTCTTTATTGGTAGCCTAAAAAAAAAAAAAAAAGAGGGAGAGACGACATGAGACAATTTTCTTTAACATGTAAAATGTAACATTCATATGTGTGATATTCATATTTTATTTCTACTAAGCAAGAAACCATGTTCACCCTACCAGGTTGCCTCACAAAAATATAAAGACAGGAAAAAGAAAATGCATATATTTCTTCCAAAAGAAATTTCTTGAGCATGTTAATATATTTAACAACACAAATCACTTTGAACATATATATATCTATACACCCCATCAAACAAAGAAAAAAATCCCGTATAATTTTCTCCCTTGTAAATATCAGCTGAGTCTGGATTATCCATTCGTGAGTCAATTAAACCTGAAGCTAACTCCTGTAAGTGAATTTCAGCCAAGTTTTTTTCCTTCTCACCCACCAAATTTCCTGTTCTGTGTTTTAAAAAAGTGGTAAAATTGAAAGAATTTGAATCCCCTTCCTTGTTCATGTCTTTACTGGTCAAGTTACAGTGCTGAAAAATACCAAGAGGGTCCAGAGAAAGGTAATTGGGAGTAGAGGCAGGACTGAGTGAGTCCCAGCAGAGCGGGAGCTGCCCCGGGTGGGCGCTGACCTCAGTGGGCAGGGGTGGACCGGCTGCGCCCCCAGCAAGTTCAGTGAAGAACGGATGAAAAAAGTGAGCCATGCTGGTTTCGTAAGTGTGTGCCCTCTGCATGCAAAGCACACCCAGAGTTACGAAAAACCTGGGCCCACCAGCTCGGTCTTATTCTTTTTTTTCAAATAAAAAAGCAAGGATATTCCTCGTAGGCTTTTTACATAGCTCGCTGCAGTGTATTTTTCAAATCTCTACACCAAATTCCAAATTCTAAATAAAAGTGAGTCTTTGTAGCTTTTGACATGTAAAGAAATTTATAAGGGGGGGGGGAACTTGCTGCAATGAACAACAACAACAAAAAAAAACCCTTAAGA
This sequence comes from Galagoides demidoff, assembly GCA_963574575.1. Lineage (NCBI taxonomy): Eukaryota > Metazoa > Chordata > Mammalia > Primates > Galagidae > Galagoides > Galagoides demidoff. The sequence continues at coordinate 123,343 of CAUYQV010071607.1, read as the reverse complement.
TAGAACCACTAATAATTATGTAACACTAATATTACAATTAAAATCAATATATGTAGGGCCCATTATTTGGGGAGAGATGTGGGCAGGCTTACTTGCTATGATATTACAGGTTATCATAGACACGGAACACTGAGATTTAAAGCAGTTTTCACATATTATCCCACCGAATTCCTACGGCCATCCCAGTGAGGTACTCAAAAGATTACCAATGATAGAGAAAAACAGTGATTTATAACTGGAAAAGGGACCCAGTCCCGGTGCTTGCTGTGCCCCACGCTCTTGTCACACTGGGCAGGATGTGATGAGGGTGAGGACGACAGCTAAGAGGTTGCTTGGGACATGCCCAACGCTACTCCAGCCAAACTGTACATCTACCCGTTTTGTTTTTACATTGACCCTGTTGCTTCTTTATCATCCCAATTTTACAGGGAAGGAACCTGAGTCACAGAGAGATTAAGTAACTGGCTTAAAGTCACACAGGTAATAAAGTGGCAAGATTGAGATTCAAAACCATGCACCTTGCTTCAGAGGTTCAGTTTTAAACCTCCACAGCAGTGTCTCTTGATAGCTAAGAATTCTAGGATCTCCTGAGTCCCGGGTGCTCATGGACTCCTCCTCAAACCCAGCTTTGTACCGTCCTGGGCCCCGGGTACTGTCTGCCTAGTTAGGAGTCAAGGGCCCGAGAATGCCGTGTTGCCCAAAGAGAACACAAGATCATCTCAGGGGAATGCAAAGATGTTTCTGTGTGCTACTCTAAGAAGCAGGAGCATTCATCTGTCTTCACGCATGAAGCTGAGCAAGGCAGCAGAGGGTATTACTATACTCCAATAGTACCAGGACAGAGAGAGGTTAAGCAATCTGCTAAGAGTTACATTGGGGTTTAGTGGTGAAACCAGACCCACGATTAAATACCAGAGCACTCAACTGATTGCAAGCCACCATATTATTGCCCAAAGTATTACAGTGAAGTGTGAATATAGTCTTGTCTTTGTGTACTAGCCTCTGGCTCCAAATATTTCTTCTTATTTTTACACCTGTGTTTCTCTTGCTCTTGGCATTCACGGAGCAGACGCTGTATGTTTGCTATTACTTTCAACATAGCGTATCAGAGAAATGCCTACTGCCAACATTATGAGTACCTTGGCCCTCGCTGAGAGTGCCTTAAACTGATTAAGTTACACCTGGCTAAAGATCTCTCAAAACACTTAATTGCATAAAATTTGGTCCAGGTGAAACCTGACTTCTTCCTGGTTACATTCTTTATGTTACTTATTCACATGGGAGTTGGCTTCACTACCAGGCTCCTGATTGGTACTGATAAAAGACCATGGGTGCTAAGCATACACAACTCTTTAATATGTTCTGAAGACTCACTGGAAATCCAAGGTACTGTTTAGTAGAATTTGCTATATTGTTTCAATTAATCATTAGTACTTCTGGTTACCTTAAATCTTAGACATAACTAAATTATTCATATTTCTATTTCTATGTATTGTATCAAACCCATGATTATCAATTATGGTGAAACCTTTATGAGCTGACTCCCCAGGGGACTGTAGAACTGGTTGACACACAGAGGTGGCAACATAAGGAACGAGGCCTGTGTACTGCAGGCACGTGTGGTGCATGTCTCAAAATCAGCTCTACATAGGGCGGCGCCTGTGGCTCAAAGGAGTAGGGTGCCAGCCCCATATACTGGAGGTGGCAGGTTCAAACCCAGCTCTGACCAAGAACAGAAAAGAAAAAAAAAATCAGCAACTTAAAGGAGCTGATCAAATAAGGAAGGTCTAACAGATCACCTGCCAATTCAATACGTTTCCCCTCTTTGGCAAAGAACTGTCTGCTTTTTCTTCTTTAAGATGATGATTACTATTTTAGTTACATGAGGAGTTGTTGTAACATCAAAATACTTTATACTGTATGTAATAAATGGCTTTGTGACCCGTGAGGGCACTGTTTTATCAATAAATGAGGGCAGAACGTCTTTTGGATGAAAACATATTCTCTGACTCCACAATAACGACAGAAATCAACATTAGGTTGGGGTTAGGGTTGGTTGTTGTTTCTTCTCTACCCCGAATGCTAAGAGGGCCTTTATTTAACAATAAAGTTACAAAGAGCATTATGAAAAAAGTTTGCAGGTGTGTTGGGGTTTATGTGTGTGTGTGCGTGTGTGTGCGCGTGTATCTGTGTAATTCCTGGCACATAACAGGCTCAAATAGTTCCTAAGTGCATGCATGCATGAACAAGTAAACATACCACACACAAATACATGTCAAACTCAGAATAACATCGTAACGTAGAGAAAGACATCTTTATTGGTTCTGCCAAAATAGATTGCAGTGCATTTCACTTTTCAGTAAGGTGAAGGCTGAACTTTCTTTAGGCTGTGAAGGCAGTTACCTGTAATGGTCCATCCATGGGATTCTGAGAGCACCATTTCTAGGTTGAAACCTAGAGCTGACATCTTTCACTGGGTATTAAAAGGTATGACTTTTTAGAAAGAGATTTAAGCCCAAGTAAGTTTGGGTACTATTGACATAAACTAATTTCACCGCTGTAGACTTTGGTCAAGGTACCTTACTCTAAGGCAGCAGTTCTCAACCTGTGGGTCATGACCCACAGGAACTGTACTAAAGGGCTGTGCCATTAGGAAGGTTGAGAACCACTGCTCTAAGGGGTTATTGTAAGTCTGTATCCCTGGAAGAGTCTCCACGGTCACAAACTCTTTTTGAACACATCTCCAATCACTACCCGCTCTTTGGGAAACCGTTACAGTTTAATAGTTTTTATTATACCTCAATGTAATGAAATCTCAGATCTTTTTCCAAGAATCAATTTTTAGATATCAGAGAGGGTAAGCCAGGCAGCATGGCTCAAGCCCATAATCCTCCCACTCTGGAAGCCAAGGCAGGTGGACCTCATGAGGTCAGGTCTTTGAGGCCAGCCTGAGCAAGAGCAAGACCCCATCTCTACTAAAAAAAGACTAGCCAGGCGTTGTGGTGGGCACCAGTACTCCCAGATACTCAGGAGGCTGCGGTGAGAGGATCTCTTGAGCCTAGGAGTTTGAGGTTGTTGTGAGCTAGGCTGACCCCGTGGTGTTCTACCCAGGGTGACAGAGTGAGACTTTGTCTCAAAATAAATAAATAGATCACAACATCATCTTTAAAAAAGAAATCAGAGAAGGTACAAGGGCATGGAAAGGATGTTAAAATAAGGAAAAGCAGCACGACAGGAAAAAGCTAAGTCACTTTAGAGTTGGACCCTGTGGAGCTCGGAAGGTGCTAGTCTTCCTTCTCCTATCCTCAGGGTCCCCAGTGCCGAGTCTGTACCTAACAGCACAGCCAGCCAGGGGCCTCATCCCTAAGCACCTCATTCTTTCTCAGGAAGGAAACTATGTAAGACAAAAACAGGAAGGTCCATGTTGAAGAGCAGAGACACAAGCAAGGATGTTGAGGCAGCAAGCCTGGATCTGAGCAGGTACTGAAAAGGAGCGAGTCCCAGAAGGGGAGCCGGGATGGACTTCTCTGCCTGCGTTCTTTGACCTTGATTTTAGCTACATAAAAAGGAATTTGGTAACATTCTATGATTAAGTATTCTAAAACATTCACATCTTTATAACCTTCTAAATGATAAAGACTTACTGTATTATCTTTAGTCATCATGTAGAGACAGATTATTCTCCACGCAGTGGAACACCCCGCCCATTTCATACATAAGGAAATAGAAGCTGGGAATGGGTTCAGTGCCGTCCTTTCCCATCAATCACTTGACTGTAGGAGGGTGGCAGTGGGGCTGGATGGAACCTGGGCCTTTACGTGCCAAATCTCAGGTCAGAATGAGTGTCCAACTTTTTGGCTTTTTTTCTTGCACCAAGTTGGAAGAAGAGTTGTCTCAGGCCACATATTAAATATGTATTTACCAGTAGAGAGCTGATGGCAAAACAAAAAGAATCCATGCATAATTTTCATATTGGCCACCACAGGTAAATAAAAAAATCTTTACATAATCCACATATTGCCTGTGGCTGCAGGTTGGACAGCCCTGGAGGGACTCCGGAGGTCAAATTAATTTCCATATTTGTAAATTATATCAACTAATGCTGTATAGAGCTATAAATGAACTCTTTGGGGTACTTTGAAGCATCAAACTTAACTCTGGGTGCCTCAAACAGATGCCTTCATCTTCTGCTTACCCAGAGAATTGTTACGAACAGTGAGTTTCCAATCTGGTGAGGTTTTGAACAGAAACTGCTGCCATGGTACACTGTAAAATTGTTACCCCATCTCCTCTTTTACAAAGCTGAAAAAAGTACAGAATTATCTTTTTTCTGTCAAAACATATGGTCCTAACTGCTTTCAACTGAAAACAAAAGCATGAAATAATTACCAAATGGATGACTCTGTGGCACAGACTGAAATGGAAAAAAAAAACCCAAAAAACTATGCAAATTGTCAACATCTATGTCCAATCAGCTGCGTTTCTGTCTGTTACCCATTCAAATGCCCTCCTCCTCCCCCAAACACGGGGAAACTTTTAGGTAAAATCAGCCAGCAGTATTTCGCTGATTTAACAAAGAGCAGAGATTCTACCTAGCACAAGGCTCTCGGCTTTGGTACATTATGTTGAAAAATATTAGAAAGGAAGAATTTTTATTAGGAGCTAGTTGGGGAATGTAAGATGCACAACAAGCAGCTAGAAAATGTATGAAAGTGAGTGGCAATTTGTACAAACTGTATGTGCAAAAACAAAAAAAGAAGCAAAAAGAGACCTGCCCCACTAGAATAGGGTTATTCAAAGGAATGTCTTCAAGTGAGGGATTAGTTCAAAGAGCAATAATGTTCCTAAAACGCGACTAAACAACAGAATAACAAATGATCAAAAAGAATCAGTTTATGTTTTCAAATTTAAAATGTAACTAAGTCCATTTTCTCTAATATTGAAATTATAGATTTTTTTTTCACTTGACTGGATTTTTCTTAATTTCAAAGATCCATAATTTAAAGATCTGCTACTGAACCACCTCAAATATTTTTCTGGAATAAGGAGAGTACAAATAAACATAAATGACAGCAATGCCTTTAAAAATGAAAATTATCCTTAAGGATGACCCACTGATTTCTTCCCAAGAAATGTACACTTTGATAACTAAATTGTTCAATCATTTTTCAATTTTCAGAAACTGAAACATAAAATCCAGATTACTTAGTATTAAAGGATGAAGTTTAAGGGTCTCAATGTTGGACCAAATGAAAGTGAGAATGTCTTTACAAGAAGAGCACAGCAGTTGTACATAATAGTAACAGGCTCCGAATTGATTCCTTTTTCTTTTTTCTTCCTTGATAAATTAGTATCTAGTGAGAACTTAGAAGAAATACGTAGAAAGGTTAAAAGCAGTCTTTTCTTTCTTCTGATGGAAAAACATTTATTAGCATAGATATTCTCTAATTAGGAAGCATTAGGTCCTTGATCCAGAACTTCTATCCTTTACATCAGTGATTGTCAATCAGTGTGCTGTCAGAAGATCTTAGGTGTGCCATGAAAATTTTTAAAGATCATTAGTTAAATTATTTTTGAAAGCGTTCAAAGCATAATAAAGTATTCTTTTTTTAACTCTTTTTTTTAATCAACATAATTTAAGTGTACTGTGGAAGTGTAACCACAGGTTCAAGTGTGCTGTGAAATTAAAAAAAAATTAGAAAACATTGGTCTAGATAGATACATAAATGAACATATATATGTGTAAAGTGGGTGTGTGTTTACACATGTTTCTATATATGACACCACTAAAATTAAAGGTTTATACAATGTAGGAGCAGAGAGATAGGAAGAAACTGCTTAATAGATACAGAGTTCCCTTTGGATATGATGAAAGGGTTCTGGGGCTAGAGAGAGATGGTGTTCACTCAACATTGGAAATGTATCAAACACCACCCAATTGTTCACTTCAAAATTGTTAATTTTACATTATGTGAATTTCACCTCAATTAAAAAACCAAAATAACACACAGCGGTGGACCCATCTGCGGGGATATGAAATTCCAGCCGTAGGGAAGATAGATGGGGGGCAACCTTTCTTAAGCAGTAAGTGTTGTCATCCATCACTAGAGGGAAAATTGGGGTAAATAAGTAGCTATTATGTATTAGGAGAGGAGGCTGCTTTTCCACTGAAATAAAAACTTCTCACCAAGGGCACTCATGATCACTCTGTTAGCAAACTTGATATTCTTTATTCTACCTCGAAAACAAACCTATGATTTTTCTCTCATTGCCAACATGATTTAAGGCAACCAACCAGCTACAGATAATGGTCCCTACTTATTTCTAAAGAGCAGAAGACATCTCTGAGCTTTGGTTCTATCAGTAATGAACTGATCAGAGGCAGGCCATTTAACTCATCTCCTACTCTTAAGAAACTCATTTGGAAAATGTAAATCGTAACCTTGGCCTGTGACAATATAATACACTGAGAAAATACTTTGAAAATATAGAGGCCGCCAGGTATCTGTTGTGTACATGTCCAAAATCCTACTGATGCTGAAAATACTTTTCTTTGACAGGGATAAGCCTCAGTTTTCTAAAATAGAAAACCTCATGATATGTGCATAACCTGTTCAGCTCTTTTCTCTGGCAAGTCCAAACAGAAATAGGTTCTGGCAGGGTAAACACGGAGAGGGGACACAGAGCAAAGAACTTGCAGGAAAGAATGAGTTCAGTAAGTTGCAATTAAATACATTCAACTTCTACATTTTCCTAGCACTTTACTTAAGGAAGTCTTATCTTTTTATGAGTTACACAGTCTTATCCATCATAGTTAATACAGTGAGCTCCTAGAGGTTAAGGTTGTGGCTTAGCGTCCACTCAACACAATGGCTTGACCACAATAGGTGCCTGATACACAGTCAACAAATAAGGGAAGAAACCAAAATAAAAGAGAACCAATCCCTTTCCTTCTCTACAAAGCTTATGACAGATTTTTTTAGCATTAAAAGGAATTATACTTCATGAATCCTTCTTTTCAGGAAAACTGTCCTCTTGGTCGTGACCAGAGTGTTTAGGTATTGCCGATGTGGTGGACCTCTGGCCTTACACCAGGAAAAAGATGTCATGCGGAGATAACAGGGATGTGAAAGAGATTACGCTGTGATTCCAGTTTTCCAGCTTTGGATGTTTCTTAAGGAGCTCATCCATGAGGAATTTATAAATACCTCTGATTTGCTAAATTTGTGATATCTCTACCTGAGTTTCTTGATCCACGGTTTAAAAAAATAAAAACTGCATGAAACTATAACAAACTGAAGAGTCTGTATCTTTAACTCTCCACCCGCCCAAATTCATAAACTCAGAGAGGTTCCAGGTGAGTTAATAAGACCAAGCATTGCCTTTGATGGTATCTCCTAGTCCTTCAGTGGATAGGGACTCAAGAATAGATTAGAGTCCAGGGGTCCTCAGACTTTTTAAACAGGGGCTTAGTTCACTGCCCCTCAAACCATTGGAGGGCCGGACTGCGGGCCCCGGGACAAGTCAGCTGCTAAGCAGGAATGCAGTGGTGGCAAAAACACCCGCTGGGCCAGATAAATGTCCTAGGCAGACCACATGTGGCCTGCGGGCCATAGTCTGAGGACGCCTGGATTAGACTGACTGAGGAGGAAGCACTGCTCAGAATACAAACTTCAAGTCACACTCACCACTGGAGAAAACACCCCTTTCATTTATTTGCTCATCGATTCCTCCTATTCGTCCATGGATCTGTTCAAGTCCCACTTGATCCTGTTGACCTTTCCTGCTCACTCCGCCCTTTGCCTGTGTCCTGTCTCTGCTGCTGCCTTCTCCAGGGTATGTATGGTCTGTTTTCCCAAATACATTCCAACCTCTGACTTCTAAGTGCCTCATCCTCCTTCCTATCACTCTCTACATCTGGTAGATACGATGCTTGATGCTCATTTTCTGGATAATGATGAGGATTTTTGGACGATGATGCTAACGGGCGATCATTTAGTGATGCCCATTCTCCCCTCCTTTATAAACTTCTCTCCACCCCCCACCACCTCAATGAAACTGCTCAAGAGCTCCTGGAACCTGCGGTCAAGTGTTGCTCTATTTCTCAGCAGCGTCTGAAATGACTGACTCTTTTCCTCCTTCTGCTCAGATCCACCTCCTTTGGCTTCTTTGACTCTTCTTATTACAGTCATGATAAAATCTAAACTCCCTGACAGGGGACCCAGAACTATTTACCTTTTCCACCTCATCTTTTATTATTATCCTTCTTCACCTAGCACTCTGGCCATCTTGAACTACTTTGGGGTCATGGGATAAGCTGTGCGCCCTTGCACTTGGCCGGCTTAATTCCCGTTCATCCTTGAAGCTCCCTTCCTCCAAGGTCAAGGTACCCTTCCTATGCCTACCTTTCGCAGCCTGCACTCCCTGATCAGTGCGTTATCTGCATACATGTCCATCCCCCACCTGCTTGCTTAGTTATATTCTAACACTCGACTCATGGTAGGCATTCAGGGAATGTTAGCTCAATTTATTAACTATCCTCTCAAGTTTCTGCCACCATCTGAGTTAAGGAGTTAGGAAAAGTATATTAAAATTCTTTTTAAAAAATATAACCCAAATAACTTGATCCTGAAATAAGAAAGATGAGATCTACTGCCTCTCTGTAACTCTCTGTAACTGATAATCTCGGGAGTTAGGGCTCGTCCAAAGACCAGATACAGGATTTCATCCAAGTATATGTCAATGACTTACCATCAGTGGAAGCAGCCCAGAGCTCTGACTATTTCTGTTCCCTGAATTCCCTCCCTGGGCTCTGCTTCCATACATACAGCCAGAAGCTGAGGAACAAGATATCCAGGCTCCAAGGACCCTGCCATTGTCCCCGGATTTGGAGTCCCTAATGTTAGCTCCCCTGAGGGCAACGTGGGGAAGGGAATGAAAACTTCCACTGCTTAGAGGTCCCCAGAGCTTGGGGGTACAAAACTGAGCAGGAACTCTCAAGTCATGCTCTGAGCTTGGGAGTGTGAGACTCTGCTCACACTGCATTGTCAAGAAGGGGCATCGTTCACCTTCTCTGTGTTTTTACCTGTGGTGGTTTTTGGCTTCCATTTAAAAGGCACTGTTGTCTATGGGACCAGTTGCTTCATAATAATCCTTTTCTTCTATTATATGCCAGTCACCCCAAAGAAGACCTTATCAGTATGGCTGTTCCTAAGGTGAAATGATCTGTGTTATTTTCTAAAATAGTCTGACACGAACACACTGTGTAAGAAAATGCTAACATTTGCATTTCCTTGGAAAATGGGATACTATTTTTGAGCTCCTAATTGAAAAAAAAATTTAAACTGCAAGTCATTAAGTATGGGGGGGCACAGCCAAGGTGGCTGGTGCTGAAGCACATGGTAAACCGATTTGCCATTGAACTGGAAGGCTAATATTAAGGATGGGTATGCCAGGCCAGGCTTTGTGTTTGTTCAACACTCAAACTATTTTTCAAATGCCATGGGCTCAGCAAAACCCAAAACACATTTTTCTCAGCACTTCTATTTTTCAGCCCATATGTATTTTGAGAGAAGTTTAATTCATATGTTTCTGATTTATTTACATGCAAGTCATCAGAATATTGTTTTGTACGAACTATTTGATGTCCAGAAGGCCTGTTGAGCCTTTCCTTTGAGGTTTTTTTTTTTCCCCCTCCCTTAGGATCAGGAAGCCATGATTTGCAAATAGTGAAAAAAAAAAAAAAAGAAAGAAAAGAAAAGAAAGAAAAAAGCTCATCGAAATCTTGTCTAATGTTTTTTCCTCAAAGGTTCAAATTTTGTTCAAAAGTAGGATTGCACGAAGTCTGAGTGCCGTTCCAACACTGGCAGACTCTGTACTTTCCTGCTCCTCCTTGAAGTCAGTGATGTCTTCCTTGTGGACTTAAAAGTGCATATTTGCGATGTGTGAATAAGAAGATCAGATCCTCAAGAGGGGAGATAAGAGTTTCCAAGTTAAGTGAATGCATTCTGTAACATGGTGTCTGGGGCCCGAGGGAGGAGGTCTCATCCAGAGAGGAAAGTGGCTCCCATCTCTCTCTCGGACAGTCCTGGGACACTAAGCACCATTTTTCATTCCATCAGTAATTCTGTGAGCACTCCCTTTCCTCAAGTTATAAAAGTAACTTTCTGATTCAAGTGAGGTCTGATGGCTGTTTGCATATTTTTTTTTAAAAAAACCATTAAACATCATTTTATAAATATTTCCCCATTTGGGAATAACTGCAAACACCAGAGTCAGCTGGAGGATGTCCATATTCAGACTTCTGACAAAGCAGAGTTCAAGCTCACTTGAGGAGGATCGATCATCATTGACACCAACATAAATGTGATCACTGTAAAAAGTTATGTGGAACGTAGCAGTATTGTGGAAGATGGAACCAGATTTTAATAGCAGTGGATGGTTTTTTATTTTAAAGGAATTGTACATGAAAAAGATGGCTTCCTCTGCAAGCTTTCTAAATTTTGATCCAAAAACCAAGCTAATGTTGGGCAAGAAGCAAGAAGCCAGGATCTAACACTATCTCGTGCCTCTGTGGTGTGTCTCTGCAAATATAAGCCCACATTTTCCATCAGACTCTTTGTCCTCTATGAAGGGAGGGAGATGAGGGATGCTGGTTAATCAGGCCAGCACTGAAAGATTTTTCCCTATGCTACTTTTTCAAGACTGAGATATCTCCCTTCCCTAAAACTCTTTTCCATAAAAAGTCTTCTCAAATCAAATATCTCTCCAGCACAGCTGCTGTTAAGTGACCCAACATGCTCCAAGATAGGCTCATAACCCATACGCTACTTTTTTTTTTTTGCTATGAGCCCCTGATATGATGATGTATTTCAGGAAAGTAGTATGCTAAAAAAAAAAAATGAGCTTCTCAATATTTTGCTCTTTGAAAGCAGCTACTAGTGGCATGGCATTTTAAGTCTCAAGTGATCAAACTGAATGGTGATATAAGGTTATAGATGTGTGTATTAAAAATCAAATAAGTAGCCACTATTAAAACATATGACTAAGGCAACTTAATTAATTGCTAGTTGCTCTGACTTCAAACATATCTCAGAGGACGTTTACTCAATTGTAAGGAGAATGAAATAGCAACATTTAATCATTCTCCAAAGAAAAAGATACAATCATTTAAGAACCGAACCTGTCTGTTACATGGAGAAAGCTCAAAGAAGACAAGCAAACATGCTCAGTGACCATGTAAAAGGATGACTGGCTTTCTCAACAGACATCTCCCTCCGATTTGTCAACATGGTTTTAGTTTTTACTACCTTTCAATCGAGATCAGCTGTAACGTGAAAAATCAATAAAAAGTGTGTCCAATATTATGATTAGGTTTCAAAAACTTCCGCTTATAGTTTTAAAACTTTGGGGGGGGGGACAAGCGTTTGCTTCCCCCCTACTAGTCCTGGTTTGCCGGGTTTCAATCACAAAGACAGACAACGATGTGAACAGCAGCCCTGCCTCACGAGATACACACTAGGTTTTCAGACTACAGAAATTCCTAATTCTGAGTAATACTTTGAAATGCAATAGCTGAAGTGAAAAAAGTCACAACCTCATGGGCTGCCCATCTGTGGAACAGATTACAAGGCAAGTGGATGTGAAAGCGTTATAGAAAAATGTGGAGTCTGAAACAAAAAATTTTCCTGGGTAACATTCAAAATGCCTATAATGTTCTTTTCTCCTCTGTGCCTCGCTGTTCCCCGATACTAGACCTTGCCTTGGCGGATTCACAGATGCCATCCCTGCTGAGCAGTCGTAATGAGGAGTCACTTCCTGGGGACCCCCTACCGCTGCAAATTTAGTAAGAGAAGTCGCTGTGTATGGGAGACGGGTCTCCAGCATGTCCCATCGGAAGGGAAAGGCTCAGACACATAGATGCTACACTTAGAGGCCTGGGAGAGGCAGGAAGAGCTCTTAACCACCATCCTCCTGCCCCACACAGCACACGCCAAATTCCAAGAAGTGATGTCTTAAGTGAAACACACACACACACACACACACACACACATCAATCTCTATGGCTGCTATTTTTCAGCGTCATTTCGATGTTTAACAACCTGAACTAATAGCTATCTTGAAACATGTCCCAAGCTTCTGGAAGAAATCCACCGGCCCAGCCCCATTTGTTTTTTATCTATAGTACACTTCTGATCATCCTGATGGACGGGGACCTGCTCTAGGATAGGAGGAGGAGAGTGGACATATTTTTTTGTTTGTGTATTTTAACTGAAGGTCCTTAATGTGGGCCACATGTTTCTGGTGGTTCATCTGGAAGTGCAGAGAAGGGGGCAGGGGGCAGGAGCAGGGGATGCAAAGTGGTAAGGAGTTGGGGGGGCGGGGAGGGAGGCAGGGAGGGGCTGCATGATGAAAAGACCAGTCCCACAAGCAAAGCGCATTAGCAACCCAGAGTGGAAAGGGCCGGAAGGAAAACCCACCCACCTCACCCCTGCGTTCATTCTATCAACCTGCAATTGCTGCAATCAAAACCATATGTCGGTTCTTCCAGATCTTTCTCACAGGACAAACATGCGAAGGGCCTCAGGCCTGGCATTGCCATCAAATGGTAATTGATACCATATGAGCCACAGAACAGAAAGGCACATACAAACAGCAACCCTCTCCGCTGCACCCCCACCTTCCAATCCCCCTCTCGGCCCCTTGAGAGGGATGAAATTGCAGGTCTTGCCGGGCTGCTAAGTGCACTCTGCACCATGAAAAACAAGTGTATGTGACTTCAGGAACCACCTGTAAATCAGAGAGAAAGGAGGGTCCGCCAGCCGAGAGCTCGTCCCAGAGAACAGGCGAAGGCGAAAGGTCACCCCGGGTTAATACAAGGTCATCGATCATGGGGGAAAATGAGCACAGGTGTGAAGCAGATCACAGGCCTGCAGCAAGGAACGATCCCACCCACCCCCACCCCAGCCCCAGCCCCAGTCCCGCGGCACATCCGGCCTGGAGAAAGCTCGTTACCGCTAAGCCACATCTGTCCTCTCCTCCCGCCAGTGAGATAGTGGGAAAGTGGAAACCACTCCCCAATTATAAGGCAATTAGAAGAAAAGTGACCCCAATCCCGTATCTGCTGCACTCCTTCTATGAAGCTCTTTTTGCATCCCATTGTTCCCATAGCAGGAAAAAAAAAAATCAAGAAAGCCTGCTGAGCTGGAGGTCCTGGCAATGGCTGGTTGAATGTAATACAGTAGGTAAAATCCGTCTCTTATTTCCACCAACACTGACAGAACCACAAGTAGCATACGGCTCTCGCCTCTGCATGTATATATTTTCTTATTAACTCGATCGGGCAGAAATTTGCAGAGATTTGTTTGGATTTCGAAGTCACAACAGAATGTCAGTTTCACAAACCGAGGCTCATTCTGTGGTAAAATGTACAGCTCTGGACTCAGCCGCTCACCACATACAGATATTTGTTCCAATTCCTCCAGCAGCCGCTTCTGAACAAACAACTAACTTATTCTAAACACACGCAATGGGGCTAATTTTTCTTCCTTCTGCCTGTCCCATTATAAGTGATATTTTAGTCTTAAAGATCTTATGAAGTTTAAATATTTTCCAGATGGGACCGGGGAGCACAGAACCCTGTAAACCCTCTAAGTTTTAAAAGGACCGACTTCAATACTTAAAACAGACAAGGAGGAAGACGCTCTCCTGTTGCAAACAGTCACCTAGTGAGTGACACCGACAACCCAACTAGAAAGGGGGACAGTTATCAATTCTCTTCCTCCTCCCCCAGATTCCCAAGGATGAGCTGATTCATCCTCGTTTAGGCTGCATCTATTTATATCTTTCTTAAGTAAACCTTTTCTGGAAAAAAAAAAAAAGATGGTTTAAGCTCAACTTATAATTCAATACATCACGATGGTAAGAAAGGAAACCGTGGTTGTAACCTAATGACCACTTCCACCGTCTTGCAGAGGGAAAATTAATAATCCTATTAATTCCATACGTTTGCCCTGATCCTCAAAAGTCCTCTCTTCCTAAAAGCATGGCCACAGAAACCCAGAACAGGTGACATTTTCCAAGGACCCTCAGCCTAGAGGCAATCCGGGAACATTTATAATGACAGTCAGCACCGAGCCAAGAAAAGAGGAAGTGAATAAATGAAGGGATAAAGTGACAAGGGCAGCGAACTGAAACGAAAGTTCTGGGGAGTGCCAGGGGGAAGACAGAACAGTGGGAAGCGAAGCAGCCCAGTGTGGCTCAAGAGGTGTCCAGTCAGGCAGCTGGGGATAAACCACTCTGGGGAGACTGTGACCTACCTCTGCTTCCCCTTCGTGGTCCGGGCAACATAGCCCTGTATGTGAGCATCTGCACTGTTTAAATTTCATCTGTGGTGTTGTTTGCTGATTGGTCAGACATGGCTGACAGCATCAGAACTGCAATCTGACAGACAGGGAGTAAGGAGGACCACAGCCCAGAGCTCATGATGGGAGGGAGAGAGAATACTTCACGCTGAATACATGAAACTCAGACCCCTAGACGTCTGCTGTAGGGCCTGTGCTGGCCTAGGGGTGGGAGGGTCTAGGATGAGACGGGGAGGAGGGCATGGAGAAGGGGAAGGGAGGACAAGCCCAGCCACCCAACTGACCAGGCGCGCACTGTCCCCTTGGAACCAGCTGCATATGGACCACGTTCAGAGGCTCCTGTCTTGCCACTCCCAGTTCCTATTACCTCTTGAGAACAGAGGAGGCTTCTCTCCCTGGCTGCCTTTTCTTACAGGATACAGTGGTGTGGTGTTTCCAGTTTGGGATACTACAATCGTATTTTTTAATGTATTTCTTTCTCAAAATTTTTGACATTTTCCCAAGGATACAGAAGCTACTAACAAGAAAGAGCCTAGCTGAATAAAACAGCCTATCCAGATTTCTGCTGTGTAGAGGAACAGCCTCCAACCTAATGGGACTCTTTAACTATCTGACAGCAGTGAAACAAATAGTAAAGGAACAGAAAAGAGGTCAAAGGTGTTTGGAAGTGATACATGACCTTGCTGACCCAATGGAAAGAGAAAAGAAAGAAAATAGCTTGAAAGTGAGGGAGAAAAGATAAACCAATATGACTTAAGGCATATGTCTTTGTTCTGACCCAAATGCCAATTTCTTTCCAGGTGAGCGGGAATCACCTGAGACTCACTAAAAGCAACAGGGGCTGGTCACAGATTGGCCTGTCCTGCTACTTCCAGTCTTGACCCCAGCACATATGCACAAACACACATGCGTGTGCACAGCACACAGCTGACCCAGCCTACTGGCAGACCAGTATGACCCAGCTTACCTGTTATTAAAGCAGCGTCACTTTCCCTTCTGAAAGTTTATATGTAGGATTATCACCTCCAATTAGGGATCAGTGTTAGTCTATTTGAACCCCTGCCTCCATGTCCTTACTACCAAGAATCATGACTGCAAAACTCAGGGAACGGGGTGGGGGTGGGGAGGCGGGTAGAACCAGTAGCATTTTAAAACCCAAGCAGACTCCCCCAAGGCTCAGCAAAACACATTACCTGCAAATTTCCTTTTCCCCTAATTTCTCACTTCCCAGCATTCTTTGTTAGCAGAATTCTGGGGAAGAGGCCATCAGTTCACTAATAATTACAGAAGAAGAAAAGATAGAAGGGAAAGCAAGGATAGCAGAGAATAACCAAAAATGCACACAGATAACAATGGCAGGACATCAAGGATTAAAAAAAAAAAATAACGACCGGAGAGACCAGGTTATTAAAACTAATCAGTTAAATGGAGAGAAAGAAGAAACAAGACACTTTTGCTGAGGGGAAGGAAAAGGTTAACATAACATGAAAATCAAGATTTAATAGAAATTCATCTTTGAAAAATACCATCACAGATTTAAAATGAAGTTAGAACAGAGATATGGCAGAACAGGATAAAATAAATACATCTGGCTTAAAATGAAATAAAAACTCTAAATGGCTTCCCCACCAAAAGAAAGAAAAATCTCATTTTCTCCCCTTATGTGTAAAAACTAGTTTTATACGGCCTAATTTTCTAAATAAAGCTGGAGAGACTACTGAAATCTGAAGAGCCAAGGAAAGGGTATTAGCATAAAAGAAATGTACATGAAAATTAGAGCAAAGAGCAGGAAAGCAATGAATGTAACTAAAACTAGAGGGTCTGGGTCAACGTCCACAGAGGACGCAGGTGTGGGCAAGAGAAGCAGCCTAGGAGGGAAGAGGTGCCCAGAGGGCTGGATTTCATGCAGAGCAGAATAAGATGGTGCAAAAGAAACTCACTAGACAAGCATCCAGAAACGACTCAACAACAGAAAACATGAGTACAGACATAGGAACATGAAGTGAGGACATAAGAGGCACAAACAAAATGTCACTGCAATCAGATGGAAATCGGAAAAATAGAAAGCAGTCGTCTGTCAGAAGCATAAACAAGGACCTGAGGATTTATAAAATTATAAATGCAATTTTTCTAAATGTATGCTGTTCCAAAAAATTACAGGCTGGGAAGATTATATAAAAATAAAAAGTTTTTTTTTTTTGGTAGAGACAGATTCTCAATTTGTTGCCCTTGGTAGAGTGCCCTGGCATCACACATCTCACAGCAACCTCTAACTCCTGGGCTTAAGTGATTCTCTTGCCTCAGCCTCCTGAGTAGCCTCGATTACAGGTGCCCACCACAATGCCCAGCTATTTTTTGGTTGCAGTTTGGCCAGGGCTGGGTTTGAACCCACCACTCTTGGTACATGGGGCTGGTGCCCTACTCACTGAGCCACAGGCGCTGCCCAAAACAAAAAGTTAACCCACTTTCTAGGTTAAAAAAATTTGCATAACTTCCAGTATCTATCTACAATTGCATGAGACAATGATAAACATATCATCCGATGGCCTTAATTTCTGCAAATTCCTTGTCAGGAATGAGCCCAAGTAGCATAAATGATATTTTGATGATACTCTTCATTATCTAGGACATTCAAGGTATAACTTCTTTTAAAGAATAGCTATGTAAGCACCCTACTCAAGACCCAAGGAAACCTTTGGTCCTTATTCAAAATGGTTAAACTACCTAGGAGATAAAGGAGGGATCAGTCAAGAAAACACCAGTTGAGAAGACTGCATTCCCAGTTAGTCCTGAGAGGCTGACAGCCTTTCAAGCCCCTGGCCTGGTTTTTAACTCAGTAGAAGATCAAGTTGGTTCCAATGGTAAACCAATAATTGCATATTTGGTAGAGAAGTCTACCGCTCTGTCAAGCAGCAAAGGAAGCAGGGTGACAGCAGTTTCAGGTGCTGGGATGCAATAAAAACAATGAGGAAAGAAAATGTTTGCTTTTTCTGTCAACTGAGATGTCAGTACCCATTAATAAATCTATCTGCTAAATCTACTCTTATTCATGTGGGACATCACCAATTTAAAGTAAAATAAATTATCTTTAATTAAATGGAATTGTCGTCTTCCTCCCGCTATCATCCCCAATTATTACATCCTAATCAGCCCTTTAGGGAGGAGGAAAGAGAGAATACTGAAAGGCACACTGACTATAAACAATTTCTCTTTCCATCAACGGATGGAATTTTTCATTTTAATTATTGATTATAACCGTAATTTTTGGACCTAAATAATGGAAACCATACAATTTTTTGTCAGTTATAAAAGGGAAGTGGCACATGGCTACCTCGACAATCTCCTTTTATTCTTCCTCTGTGAAAATTTCAGAAATCAGAAGAGGCCATTACGAACTGAGAAAATTATCTATTTAAATTGAATCTATTACTTTTATTTCCAGCACGAAAGTACCCATTTTTAATTAATACTTTAAAATACACAGCACTCACTGAATGCCGGCTATGGTATTTTTAGGTTGTTAAGCTTTCAAAAACTAGGATTACTAAATGGTGTCAATTTATGTTTAGACAAGAACGGCATATACACTTTAAATATTAAGACATGTAACTGGATAAATGTGGGAGGCTGATCTACTTATAAATACTTATGACTTCTCCTGCCCCAGTTCCCAACTACCCCCCTCCCCGCATTCCCTCTTTTACTTTTTTTGGTGATTGTACCCAAATTCTAGCAAAAGTAATGTATATTCTGACAAAATGATATGTCTGAAAGATACACCATCATCAGTGAGACAATAATGCTCTCCAAAATAAATGATGAAATCAACAAGTGAGTGAAGTAGTGTCTTATCCCCCATACCTCCAAAGACACAGAAATGAACTATTTTCCCAGGAGTAGCAAAGAATGAATTTAGGGGCAATTGGGCAAATTCTTGGAACTATGCCCCAAGTCCCAACACCCGGGCTGGTTTGGGTTGGTTTGTTTCGCTTTTTGTTATAACTGTGGATTTTGTGAAGGAGGGTGGGGAGTTTTCTTGTAGCCTTCTAAGTAACAACAAAATCAACCACTGACATTGGGGAATGAATTATTAACTAATTATGTATTCTAGACAGAAGATCAACTTGTCTTCTGTCTGGAATAAACAGGTAGGGGTATTGACTGTTTTCTGACTGCTCAGTGTTACTTTTAAAAATGTATTTTTTTCAGGGTGTAGTACTGTTTTCATTTAGCATGCCTTTGAATTGCCGCCTACAGAAGTAAAAAAAGAAACCACAGCTATACAAGCCTGCTGACTTTCTTATAAAAGAACCAGTTTTAAACTTGTTTATACTACTGATTCCAAATGAATTCAAGATGGTGGCTAGTTAAAGAAAGGGAGCCCACGCCAGGGAGTTTGATCAAAGAACTTCAATTCAGCAATGTTCAGTTTTAATTGACCACTAATTAAGCTACATTAGTCCAAGAAAGGTCTGTATCACTTTGAGTAATAAAGAAAAGAATTAATTTAACCCTGTGTCAGTCAGCTTTAGTAAATTCATCTGAAAGCAACTTCTCAAACGACAAGCATGAAAGAGGTGTCTGGTGTTAAATGCCAAAAGTGGTCTACAGAATTCCGAGAAGACCAGAAACTCCGTTTCCAAGTGTATTTGTTACTTCGCTAGTGATGTCACCTTGCAGGTATAATTATCTTCATTACAGATACAAAGATGTCAGCTTTACTCCCTGGGTTGCAAAGGGTTGCTTTAAAATTGGATTCAAAACATGGCATCATCCCAGCCACAGTTTTAACTTTCCTGTATTCTAGACAAAAATAGAGTGGATTTGCAAAATCATGAGAATTTTCAAAGGCTTGGAACTCTCCTTCTGGGAAAAGTGAGTTGAAGACGGAGGGGGAAAAAAAAATTAAACAACTGCAATAACACCACCAAAAAAGCTCATTATAATTAGGAACCACAAGCTATGACAACCGTGACAGCAGCATTAAAAGTCCATGTGTTAAAATAGTTCAGTTCTGAAAATCCAGTTGCAAAATTCTTATTTTCCCACACATTGCCCATCAGAATTTTTTTTTTTTTTTTTTTTGCCCACAATTCTGTTAAACAATTTCAAGAAAGGGAAAAGAAATCATAAAACAGCAAAAAATTCCATTTCGAGGTTTAACATCAAACGGTTAAGATGTAAGGATCACACTGCTTTGTAACTTGGTGTTTATGACTGCTCAAGCCCTTCCCATTAACTCAGAGGTGAATGACCTATGGTCTTAGGACAAACGTCAAAAAGTAAAATATGTTTAAATTTTGTAAATAGACCCAAATGTCAAGGGCATGCTGGCTTGTCTCTATGTTACATTCATAACTCCCACCCTCTAAGCCACAAGGGCCAAATGCTCTTGAAGAGCAGTTATCTTCCTGGCCTCAACACACATTATATTTTGTCTTATAATGATTTCTGGCAAGCAACTACTGCATTTTCTACAATAGTATTTAATGAATAACATTTCCTTTATCATTCTGCCAGTACTCATTAAAATGCACTTGTTTGTGAAATGCAATAGCTAGCTATATGAAACCAAAATATTAATGCAAATTGGCACTTCTAAGTTTAAAGCGGTATTTGCATAACAGGAACTAAACACGGTACAAGCTGAACGAGTGCGGAGAACACAAATGCTGCTCTTAATACCACAGTTATTACCAAGAACAATGATGGCTTCACATACCCTCCAAAGCCCAAGGAGAAAGCATCTGGCAGTCTGTGCCCCCACAGGCTCCTGGTGTCCCCAACGTCTGGTCTGCACCAGCAAGACGATGACCAGGACATTCTGCAATCATGTCACTTATGAAAGTAGCCTAAGTATAAGGCACTAAAAAAACCCACCCCTGTGCTTGCCAATGGCCTAGGGCTGGGCTCTTCCTCCACTGCCACCTGTGGTTATTGCTGAAAAATAATTAACACAAATTTTAGCATGCACCTAGGAATGAGCGTGGCCTTCAGCAACACCAACATCAACTAGGCACGTTGGTCCAGCTCGGTGGGGCAGGGACCAAAAAAATACTACATGCACATGTATGTACATGTGTGTACTGAAACTTACATAAATTACAAATAACCCACAAGGGTGTTTTGGACACAAGGAACCTTGACAAAGGCGACATTAAAAAAAGTTTCCACACTCAATGGCTCACTCAGCAAATATTAGTTCAAGACCTCTACACAAGCATATTGTTGTGCTAATCCTTGAGGCGGAGATAAAAATCTGTCCCCTAAATGCTTAGAAGTTTTTCCAGGGAGATGTGATACAATTTTATAATAATGTAGTCATGTTAGGAATTAAATGAGTGTTAAAGATAAGATGGGCAGATGTTTTCATTTATTATAAAGGAAGGCTTGGGTTATGTGACTAGATACATATAATTTAACTGATACTAAAATGCTACTTTTTACTAAAACAGCCAGAATGGGGGCAGGAGGTAAACCCTGAGGCCAGTTCTAAGGAGCACTCTACTCAAGGGTCCAGCTGAACTGTACCTACAGACCCGTGCATGTGGCAGACGACTCATTCCTCTGACTACAGGAACGTTTCTTGGTTATCCACAATATGCTACAAGGTGTACTGGTTATCCATAATATGCTACAAGATGCCTTAGGACACAGTCCCTACTGCTGAGGATCTCACTGGCTGACTCAGAGGAAGGAGAGTCAAGGTCCCTACTGTGTTCAGACAAAGGGGGATCCTCTGAAAGTATGTATAAATCCAGTTTTAAATTTAAATCACAAAGAGACAAATACAATTAACATAAACATTTGCTAACTTGGTATAAGGGATTGAATGTCATTTCTTACCTCAGATGTTTGCTGACTGTTATGCTAAGAATAATGCACAAATATCCTTTTAGGGTATAAGAGGCAGCAGCCTACTCTAGTTCTGCCGTGATGATGAGATTTGGAGCAAGTTACTTAACCCCTTAATGCTGCCATTGCCCAGACCAGCAGCTCCCAATAGACCTTTCCACAATGATGCAAACGTTCTCTAACCAGCTACTACCCAGAGCTTGAAATCTAGCTAGTGCAAATGAGGAAGCAGCCTCCTTAAAAATTCTATTTAATTTAATTAATTTATACTTTAACAGTCCATAGCCACCATGTAGCTAATGCCTACCTCCCTGGGCAGGGGAGGGTAAGCCTGAGATGGGATGGCAACATTTGTAACACGTGTCTTACAGGAGCAAGCGGACAGTGCCATCAAATTAGAAGGGGGTGGAGCAAACATTCTGAAAGCTTGTATTTCATTGGGTGTTAATTATTGGTATGATGAAAAAGATACTGTAAGTTTTATTTTAGCTATAAAGAAAAGTCAAAGTAAGTTTGATTTTATACTCCATAAATGTCTCACAAATAACAACACCCAGGCAAACTTCCTGAAGACTGTTCTAGAAACAACACAGGTTCTGCTTCTAAAATTGTTTAGGGGACAATGTACTGAGACATGTGGAGTGTAAGAGAAATATTGAGAGTCAAACACAGATAATCAACGATTGATCAAAAGGAAAACAAGGTCAGCCCTCCCTCAAATTCACCTTACGTAAATTCACAACTTAAAAAAATGAACATCTCCTAGAAACAGAAAGAGCAAAAGAAATTATCATCAGTGATGCTAACCGTTATTACTTGTCTGATGCGCGCACACACAAATTTTAACTTTCCCTTTTAGTTCCTCACTTTGAGTATGGACAGCCCTGTACAATAAAAGGCGGAGAACAGATCAAAATAAATGCCAGCCTAGGGCAAACTTATAAGATGGCTGTGGGTGTGACAGCCACAGTAAGCCTAAAGTCATCACTGTGACTCGACCAGAACATGTTGGGCCAAGCTGCGGAGGGAAGAGTGAAATGCCAGTGGGATGGAAGTGAAATTCCCCGAGCTGATGGACTAAGGAGTAAGTGAAAACATATCTGCACACCAAAGACACAGTGCAAATCGGAGCCGCCATTCCTGTGCCCAGCTGCCATCTCCGCTCTGATCAAACCTTGGAGAACCTTGTAGAGCACGAGGAGGAAATTGAAGAGTGGCAGGAGTTGCTGTCAGGCTTGGCAACTCTCTCCAGGACTTGGCACCTAAGGGGCGAGGTGTGCTTCTGGGTTCTAGAAGTTGGCAGGTGTAAGACTCTGCCACCAGATCCTGCCACCATCCTCCACAGGGTGCTGGGGAAGGCAACTGAGGTTTCAAAATCACTCCCAAATCACTGCCAAGAATGATCCCACATGGACGGGAAGCGCAGCAGTGGCAGGAAGAGAGATCCCCAGTTGTGAGGAGGTGAAGCAGCTCCATTTCTGGGAAAGCTGAAAACAGCCTTTAACGCTGGCTCCAGGGTTTAACCTGTTCATGATAGAGACGATAGGAGCTCAGTGTTGGTGCAAACCACGCCCATATGGAAGTCCCTTTCTTCTTCTTCAGGTCTTACAGGAAACACAAATGGTAATGTACATCTCTTTACACAGTAGGATTCAGACGGATGGAGAGTTCAAAGTACCTTAAAGGTAAGATGTACCTATATGCACTTAGGGTATCCAGACGGCATTATTGATGCAACACATTCTAACAGCTGCTTTGAAGCCACTGAAGTTGGTCCACAAAGAATACGCTGTATTTATAACACTGCAAATAAAACCTCACGTTTTCATGGTAAGTGGTGGAAATACCTGGATGGTGCTACATACAGTGTGCTGAGCCAAAAAAGAAAAGGAGGAAGAAGGAAAAAAAATTATGTAAAGAAAAAGAAAAGATGGAAAGGTCAGGAAAGCTTCTGTGGTCTATCCATGCCTCATAATGCCATGATTTAATTACTGAGGTCTGGATATTACTTCTGAAGCAGGACTTCTCAACTCCAGCACTACTGAGGGCTGTTCTGTAATCCCAGAATGTTCAGCAGCACCCCTAGAACTAGATGTCAGGACCAAGCCCCTCCCCCATCCCCACAGTTGTGACACTCAAAATCGGTTCCAGATATTGGTATATGTCCCCTGGGGGGCACTACTGTTCTAAAGATCTATGTCTGTAACTCAGTGTGTCAGCAACAAATACCCACTTTGATTTTCTTAAGTCTTCCTATAAACAACAGCCATCTCTAGAAGTATCTTCCTTCAGCTAAGCAAGGCAAAAGCTATTTCCACCCAGAATCGCTTCCTTAGTACATGATATTCTGCCTTTGTGATTTTATGGTGCCCAACTGTCCGAGCCTGTAACTCTGAAATAGTTTCATTCTGAAACTTTTAGAACCAAGCCTATAGTCATTTTGATTATGGGATGGAAAATGTTTTATTTTTAATGATCTCATTCTGAACTATATGCAATAATCAAAATCACAGAGGGCCTAAAAATTTTGGAGGAATGAACAAGTTTGGGTAATAAATAAGTGGCATTATCTATGACTGTGTAGTTAGGTTATCTATCCATCTACCTACCCACCCGATCCAACCACACATTTATCACCATAAAACCTGTCATGCTTTCAATTCTGATTGAGTTACATAGGTTAAAAAGCCTAGGACCAGCCAAAGAGTTTAATCGACATAGCTCCCTATTGGCAATGCATCTGTGAAGGCACTGTTATCTATAAATAATTCTACATCAGGCCAGTTCTGTGCTTTATACACCACATGGTCTACAAAACATGAAAACACCTCAATAGCTCAGTGTGCCTAAGTTTGGTTTAATTGGTTACGCTGTTAGACAGGAAACCTACTGCCAGGTGCAAAACTGCAATACTGAGTATCCTGGGGAGGTCAACTTACTTCTAAGTAGATCAACCAAACTTAGGAACCACCACCTAACTTTAGGTTAAACGGGTCTGCAAAGTGAACATCAAAAATGTATCAAAGACTCCAAAGACCAGCGTTAGCCTAAAGCTCCACAGACATCATCTGTTTCGCTTTTTTCCATCCTCTAAAAAAACGATGGAGGAAAAGAGCCATAAAACCAAAACTTCCTCCAGAAGGAACCATTCAGTGTGGTTTTGCATTTCTCAAGGTCCCATCTGAAAAGGTAAAACAAGGCCTCTGGTTTAGAGGTTAGGACTGCATAAAGATTCCCCAGGAAGTTATCTTTCTTGAAGTTAATTAAGTAAACTGAATCCGAAAAGGTTTTATCAGCAAAACTGATACCGTAAAGTTGGGCCAAGAGGATGTCCTGAAACGTAAATGCATTTAACAATCACGCCTCTACTTCTAGCAGTTTTAGCTCAATGACTGGAAGCCAGCGAGAGGTTTGCTGCACGCTGCAACCTCTGGGAAGTAGGGTTATCAGACTCACATCAACACGTCTCATTTTACAGTTACCTTATTTAAGTTTCTGATGAGGCACAGGTCTTTTTCTCAGGTGTTAATAGAAAAATCAATTTTAAGTCACAACAGCTGTGATCATTTTAAATCTCACAGCTGTCATGGGTTGAAAATAACCAATTTGAACATACAAGTTTCTGCTGCAAATGTAACAAAATGAAAATGTGATGGAATTTTATCTTCCTCCCTCCGAAGCTGAATGTCTAATACAATAGTCGAATAATAACTTAACTTGCTTTAAAATAAAATCAGGCCCCCATGTCTTGGCTGACCTAGCCAACAGATGGCTTAAAAGAGCAGAGAGGAACATCATTTTTAAGATGTACTCGTTGGCAACTGTGGCACATATTTAATTACGAAAGTAGTATCAGCTCTGGAAAGACTGAGTTAAATAGTTGATATCAAAATTGAGAGTTCATTTATGTAAACATTTTCCTGTAAAGCCAGGGGGGAGATTAAGTGGGATCCATGCTGCACATTAAATGTTATTAAAGTCTAGGTATTTAAATCATTACACAGGACAAGGTCGAAATTCATATGAATAATGTGAACTAGTATCTTCCAGGAACTAATGGCATTGTATCCACTTCTCTGTAAATTGAACTAGCTAACTGAATGAGGGGAAATAAAGATACCTTCGCCCCCATCAAGCCAAATCTAATGTCATTATATTTTGAAGACTATAATGACATTATCCAAGAACCTAATTTTTTTTCTCTTTAAAGGCAAGAAACAGCATATTTATTCCACTGGCTACAGAAAGTTTAGGTTTCTCTGGGTGCAAGGAATTGTGGACAACCAATACCCAAGAAATCCTAGAATTATATTAACAGGCAGTTACCACCACCTCTGCTCCAGGGAGGAACGGGGCTCAAATGTGTGCAAAAGAACAGTGCATGATTCAGAAGAGGAAATAAACGAAAGCAAAGACACAATTTCAAGCACTGGCAATGTTAGACAACTTACATTATGCTTTAAAAAGTCTCCTCAAGGTCTCCTAACCTCCTGGCCAATATGTAACTATAAAATAAAAATCTAAAGATTTAATTTTCAACCCGGATCGTCAATCCTACCTGAATTAATTTACCACTTCCCTCTCCCTCCCCCCGCCCATAGGTTCACAGAGTAGTGATGAAAAGTGGGTGATATGTGTAACTAAAAAACTTCTACTAAGAGGCTGGTAAACCCTCCCTCCCCACCCCCATTCTGCTTAGGGAGGTTCAGTGTAGCAGGTACACAGAAGCCCTAACATCCCCTATTATTTGCATATTAATTTCAAAGCGACATGAAAAACATTGTAGTCTTTTAATCACATCAACACACGAAAAGGCACTACAAAGTGAAACTACACTTGTTACACATTCATCCCAACCCCCACATCACACAAAGGAAGCCTAAGAAAACAGCATCCATCCAGCTCCTTTAATGCTGAGCCTCCACTTCTATAATAACAGGTGCAGAAATAATAATGTGCTGGCCAATCAACTTTTTCCTCTGATTTGTCAGTTTAGCTTAATAATGCCATTAGGAATGTAAACATTTCTGCAATTTATATTTAAAAGTCAATAAAATAATGGGGTACAGAATTTATCCTTTTTAATTTTTTAAGTAATACATTTGATTATTTTAATCATGTCAGTACTTAACTGGATGGGGTTTAAATATGCATGTAACATCAATTTAATTTGTTTTATTCGTTAGAAAAGCTATTGAGTCATACAGCATTATTCTCCCTTAAAAAAAAAAAGAGAGAGAGAGAGCACACATTGTAAGGAAAGGAGCACAGAACACTTCTACAGTTGGCCTCCCTTCTTGGGGAAGGGATTCCTGTGCCTTCCAAATGGCTTTTATTATGAACATTTAAAAATGGTAACCAAAGAAGTGAAGCTCCCGTGCACACTCACTAGATGGCTAACAATAAAAAGAAAAAGTGTTTCCACACTGTGGATAAACTTTATTGGGCTACAGTAATAGGACTGTGGTTGGTAAATGCATCAACTATTTTTAAAATGGTGTGAGAGTTTTTCCCAGCATAGCAATTCCCACTTGAACAGGATCATTATTGGTGCAGTCACTCGGTACTCTGTAATTCTCACCCTTAGGTTTGTGGAGGTGAAAAAGCCAAGTCAAATGTTAGCCTCCACTGTTAACATCCCCTATTCATTTTCAGGTCAGCTACAATGGAAGCAGCTGGAATTCAACTCTCCCCACTCTGTCCTACCAATTACCTCAACGTGCCCTCTCTCAAGATGAGTGTAATTTGGTCTCCAGGAAAGCACAGTGCTAGGTCCCTGGAGGATGCCAGCCAAAGCCTGCATTTTTTTTTTGGTGGAGCCTGAAATTAGACCATCATCTATGCTGTGCCTACCTCTGACTTCTCAGGTGTTGTAACCTGCTCTTTACCCCAGTGAAGGGGGGGTGGAGATGGAGTTTAAAGCAGCATACTCTCTCCAGTAAAATGTTAGAGGGATAGTGTCACTTTTCAGTCCGATTTGAATGAAATGCCCTGAGGACTATGTGCAGATGTCTTTAAGAAATTAGCAAGAAGACTTTGAAGAAAACTAGCTGACTTGAAGCAACAAGGTGTTTTAAAGACAAAAATATCAGAAATATGAACTTTAAAATTCTAATCGGAATACAGTACTGTGACATGACTTTATCTGTGGATAAAAGGTTATAATTTGGAAACTCAGTCATAGATCTTCAGCATCCAAAAAGGAAAAGTCTTCCAAAGTTTAAGTGGAGTAATGTTTAATTCTTAAAAATTTTCAAGCTCCAAAGCAGTACATTCAACCTTAAGAACTCTTCTTCAGAAGAATAATTTGTTTTGTTTAATAAATGCAATAATATTATTTACTTGGAACAGTAACAAGCCAAATAGTTTATTATAAATTTTAAAATGCTAAAAAGCCTGCAAAAGGGGGAAGTTTTCTGAAAATTCCATGTGTTAACTTTTAAGCAGATTACTTTATACTACAAAGCACAATTATTTTATAGAAGAATTTCTTTCAGTTTGTCCCTACTCATCTTTTTCTAGTATACAGATAATTGCTTCATTTTCAGAAATATAATTTCCTGAATAGCTTATAAATATTTTGAAGATGAACATACAGATTTGCCTTTTTTCAGTAATCAACAATGCTTATCACATATAACTTTACCCTGTGCCATATCACTTAGGTTTGAAAAATTAAGGGCTAATAAACAAAAGACCAATCAAATATATGACAACTTAAAAATATTTAAATCTAAAATTACCTTTAAATTATATTGAAAAAAATGAGCTTGTTCCTAACTGCTGATATTGGGGTGGAGGGCGCCCAGTAATTTTCCTATGTGTGTGGACTGCAAGTCTCCTAGGTACAGAGTGAGCATTTAAGTTTTCTATTTAGATCAAATATGTGCCTTCCCTGCATTTTCTTCTTAAGGTAAAAGGAAATCCGAATTCAAACAACTTTTACAATTGCCGTAACCATGTCTAAGATCTATGTATTTCCACTGGATCAGAAATTAAGAATTTCATTTAATGGAATCCTGATGCGAGCTCCATGGATATCTCCTACAATAGTGATTCTAAACAAATAATACTGCAGCATATTTTTTAGGTGGCAGAGCAGTGATAGAAGTTTCAAGTAGGCTTGGAAACACACATAACGTTCATAATAATGAAATAGGACAACGTCTAATATCAGACTATGACAGAGATGTTAAAGAACAAGTTAGAAGAAAGAAATCACTTATTCTCAAAGCCTCTCTGGCAGTACTGAAATTTCAGTAAAAAACAACAAAAAAAACAAAACAGCCAAACAGGGACTGTAATGCAAACCACATTTATAGTAGAACAGGAAACAGATGATTCTTCAGCATAATTTCCTGGAGATCAGTTGGAAAGGTATTTAAAGACTACATCAGCTATTAGATCTTTTGTCCTGACCACTTTTCTCCCCAACCCTCTTTCCCCATTCCAATGTCATTCCTCCTAATTCTGCTGGAAACAATGCCCACACATAGCGCTATAAGGGTGGTTATCAATTACCAACACTATATTTAAAATGTTCAGGTCTATCAGAAATAAAGAATTAAATAAAACTAATCAAACATGTAACTGATCCATGTTTTCTTCCTAAGATATTTAGCCCCACAGAAATGTTCAAACTGGTATCTCACTCAGGGATTTTGAAAAATTTAATCAGAGGCAGGAAAGCAAGATGTAGCCACAATAGCAAGATTAAGTATCCGGTGAATTTTTACCAGCTTAAATCTAAAGAATAAAATCAAAAGAGGCAATCAAATGTAGATGAGAAAAAAAACGATGATTTTCATTGTTACTGTAAAATATTTTAAATTAAAATGTTTCATATGTCAACAATATCCAAAAGTAAGCTCCCCCAAGGAAGTTTCTTCCACATGCTTTCTCTTTGATTTATTTTATTTTCTTAAATCAGAGGGGATGTGGAAAAATCACGATACTGTGTGAGCTAGGCAAATTTTTGCTCTCTAATAGCAAAAAAACTATTTAAAATTGTTATTTAGAATAATGCATGTATACTGGCTGCTTCCCTGTGTAATTGTGGTTTTGTAAACAGTAGGTATATGAAATAGCTTTTTAAAATATCAAGTGCAATTTGCATAGTCGATACACTATTGAAAACTTTAAAACCCAAGTGGTTACCTATAGGTGGCTGTTTCAGCCAACTGTGAGATTTGCGAAAACACACACAAAAAACCAGGACCATATGTAAAATGCACTGAAAAATGCTATTAGAGGTGTGATTTAAATATTAATCTTTTTACGTTAGCACATCCTGTAGGAAATGAGAAAAGCCAAACCCATACCCCAATTTTTAGCTTTAAATAATTTAGGTTGCTGGCTGATACAGTCCCTTCTATGTAGGAAAACTTTCTTCTTCTAAGAATGCCTTCCCAACTGAGAGATTCTGATATTCGAATGTTTCTAATTTTTCATCTTCACCAGGAATCATAAAATTATTTTTTTGGCCTTGATATCAAAAATAATTAACATCCATTTTCCTCTGTAAACTTTATGGAGTTGAAAAGCTGTATAATATGACCAACAGTCAGAATATAAACATGAAAAGCTCATTACCATTTACTTTCTGAGATTTGATGACTTGACAAATAACTATTTCAAAACAACTAGTTTGAAACATGGTTTGAAGCTTGTTAGTATAAAGCAAAAAGAGCAATTACAATAATTATAGGTTTCTCTATACGGTTTAACACATGCACACGCTGGCGAGAGCTGATGATGTGATCTTAAATTACCATTAGGAGGAAATTCTGCCACTTTTGTTTTCAATTTTATTTGCCATAATTTTATCTTTGTGGATTCACTATATTTTTAGGTATGTGGAATTTGATCAAATATCACTTATAAAAGTTCTTACTCCATGAACATGTAAGCAGTTATAAAAAAATCCAAATTTAGGGTTAGAACTATACTTACTAGAGGGCAGGTAATGCCTGATACACTTCTAACCGACTGAATGGGAACAGACAGTGGCACACTTGGATAAAAGCTTGTCTTCACAATACTTAAAAGAAAATGTACTGATTTTCTTTGGGGGAAAAAAATAAACTATCTCACATAGTTAAGAAGTAAACCTTTTAAATTCCTTCTAGGGGAGACTGGATTCATTTATATTTAAACCTAATCTCACCTGAGGAAGAGCTGATTTTTAAAAATACACTCTGGTTTATAATCAAGAGTTAGTATTCTTTGACAGCTCTCATGTTATGATTTTTTAAGTTTTTTGTCTCATGGAGTCCACACTTCTGGACAGGTACAGACAGTCAGAAACAAGGAACCAATCTGTCGTGGGATACATCATGGACACACTTCCTAAGTTAAGGTAATAAAAAAATTCACCTTTCGTTTTGTTGGTCCTAAAATGTCATTGATTACAGTATTTCTCTTGCTAGGAAGTTAGAGGAGGAACACTGATTTTTAACAACCCTGTAGTTGCCAGTTCAAAAAGAAGAAATTGTAATTGTTATACCGCTTGATTGTATTCTTCCTACAACCTAAAATCACAGTGTTTGGGAATGATTTTCCATTTTTCTTCTTTTGTTTATTCACAGGGAAAACCTGCTTCCTCTGGCCTCTCTCAGTTCAGAGA